>VZRZ01007409.1:782786-800051 GCA_013398175.1 Climacteris rufus | reverse complement strand
CCCCCCCCCCCCCCCCCCCATATGACAGACTATAGAGGAAAAAATTCTTCTATCAAGACAGAAAGTGAAATCCAGGAGATGGATCATTGTCTTACCTCTCAAGAAATGAGAGGTTTATTCCTGGTGCCACAAAGCTGAAATAAGTGACTGTGAGAAATGACTTATACTTCCCATGATACTACCTGCATGTTTCTGTGAGTAGGAACCAAAGTGTTCGTAAATGCACCAAGCAAAACTGTACTTGAAGAAAAAAAGTGAATGATGTTTCTTTGTTTTTATTAATGAATCTGAAATATAATTCACTGTCAAAGGTATTACTTAATAAAATATATTCTAACTTTAAATTTGAAAATACATATTTAAAAACCCAATAGCAGGTAGAATTATTTTAAATGCCCCTCAAGAGTAGAACCTAAAAATCATTCTCCTTGCAACAGTGTTTTAACTATCAGTTTGGAAAAGGAGACTGCTTCCCAAAATACCGAGTCGAGTTTTCTTGTAAATAGGAATATAGGGGCTTGCAATGCTTCTGAATTTACTCGTGTAAAAGATTTATTTTTTTAATGGGTATTGCTTGCTACTTTGCTCTTGTCAAAATAAACATCAAAATGTAAAAGGACAAACTATCCTGTTTAGAATAAAAAGTGTATCTGTCCATGCATTTGTGGTAAACTGTGAACAAAAGTGCAGCTGGTAAGAGAAATGATGCAAAATTAATGGTGTCTTTGGAAGCTCCAAGTGAAAAATCTATTAAATATTATCCAAGGTCATTGCTTTCTATGTAAAGATGGAATGAAACAAACAGAAGAAAAAAATTTGTTTGCCGTAAAATACCCTGTATTTAGAATGAATGTGCATTTAAATAAAAGCTGTTACAACTAATTGCTAGTTAGAAACCTTCTCTATCTCCATTTTGAGTAGCTTTGTGCTATATTTCTTAGTAAAATAAAAAAAAAACAATTTTCACTGAAAACTAATGTTTTGATTTCTTCTAAAACTCAACCCATCCCTTTTCTCCTAGAAAAAGCTGATTGAAGATTCCTAGACTGAAGACTAAAAGTTCATCTATCCTATAAAATCCTCAGTTAATAAGAAAATTTTACAAAAAACCAGCTTCCTTTTATGACTACTTAGCAACCTTCTCCAACTTTGCAAAAGATTATATTTGTAAGACCTTTCTGATTTGCCATATCTGGCTTAAGTGAGGTCAATATTTTGTGTCCCTTGTTGAGAAACAGGATAGTCTTTTGTTTTAACATGCTCAAGATTGAGAAATAAATTTCAGCGTAAAGGTATCAGGTAAGTGTGAGAAGGAAAAGCGAGGCTGTGGTAGAGGAGTGCTATCTGTACACGTGTGGAATGGGAAAGGGAACAACTCCAAACAGTTAAGGAAATCTGGAGGGTCATGTAAAAATAAAGTTTAGTGTTTTCCCCTAGATGTTCTTTCACTGAAGGATAAATCAAATGAAAATTTGGAGGTGTGTTGTTTGAAAAAAAAAATCTGTTTAAATCTATGTAAAAGAGATCTGAAAATGAGGAACTTACACCTTTTTCAAAACTCATTTGCTGACTCCTTCAAATTTGCTGTGAATGAGTCACAGACATTTGAGTCAATTAAATCTATTTGCTTTGGTGAGCAATCTTCCATATACACCTACTGAAAAGCTATTTTCATTCAGGGGCAGCATCACCAACGTAATTATAGTTAACTCCAAATGCATATTCAGATTTCTTTACCTACACTGGTCCATGATCCCTGTTTCAGAGGTAAATAGCTCTAGTATTGTCAGTATTATTTTCAAAAATTAAAATAAATAAAATACTCTTCAAAAAGAACAAACAGAAATCAGGCAGAAGGCAGTTTGTAATGTACTTTTGAGATGAAGCCACCCTACTCAAAAAGTCTTATTGAGATAGATATGGTTGAAGATTATTTAAATAAGATTAATTAAATTTTCAAGAACTTTTGCAATCAGAAACTTCAAGCTTCATATTACAAATTTATCACTATATGAATTTATTTTACTTTTAGTATTTAGGAATACTTTTTCTGGGGTGAAACTGTCACACGTTTTGAATAAAAGTTCTGCATTTGGATCAAGACAATGAAAAGACAATGAAAATGGTGAGTGCATGTAAGAGTCTATCTCGTATAAATCAGTACAAAACTGAAGATGAGCTAGATTTTGTTACACACCTGAATTTTTACCTTGTAGACTATAACATCATACTACAAAATAAGATACACAATAAAAGTTAATGTCTTTAACTAAGAATTAGTCCTTGCATAAAAAATAAGTGCCAATACTGAAAAATGCAGAGGCCTTTCTGCATACAAAACTGTGGTTTAATGTCAAGGACAATTGTCACTTAATTGAGTAACATTACTTACATTTTATGCTGTAGCCTAGAGAAAGCAATAATGAATATGTTAATTTGAAGAATGTTATTTAAAAATCTCTCTGTAAAATCACCTATTTTTCTTGTAATTAATTTGAGGAAAAACATTGATTTCCCAATGAATGTTTTCGTGAGTAGCAAAATTTCTTTAACCTATGATTTTACAGGTTTGTATATATAACTTTTAATGCTGTCTCCATAACATCTGAAATAAAAAAGCCTTTTGAAAAGACTTATGAATCACAAAATATTGTAACAACCTATTGTGATCTGTGATGAGCTGACACTCTCCATGTAATCATGTATACCTCTGATAAAAACATCGGAAGTAATAAATATATCATGTGGGTGAGTTGGATGTAACAGGTCATAATGACAATTTTGTTAGAATATGTCCCCACACTGGTATTCATTTCATTTGCTCATGTCTATCGTATTCTTGGAGAGCAGTGATGCCACTGGTGGAGACCAGTAGCAAGTGACCTTCCTCAGGGTCAGTATTGAGACTGGCACTTTTTAATATCTTTGTCAGTGACATGGACAGCGGGATCGAGGGCACCCTCAGCAGATTTCCCAATGACACCAAGCTGTGCGGAGCAGTCAACACTCTGGAGGGAAGGGATGCCATCCAGAGGAACCTGGACAGGCTGGAGGGGTGGGCCCGTGTGAACTTTGTAAAGTTCATCAAGGCCAAGTATCAGGTTCTGCACTTAGGTCAGGGCAACCCCAAGCAGAAATAGAGTCTGGGCAAAGAATGGATTGAGAGCAGCCCTGGAAAGGACTTCAGGGTGCTGGTTGACAAGAAGCTCAACATGCAATGAGCCAGCAATGTGCTCTTGTAGCCCAGAAAACCAACCATGTCCAGGGCTGCATCAAAAGCAGCGTGGACAGAAGATTGAGAAAGGTGATTCTGCCTCTGGATTCTGCTCTTGTGAGATCCCAGCTGGAGTGCTGCATCCAGCTCTGGGACACCCAATATAAGAGGGAGATGGACCTGTTGGAGTGAGTCTGGAGGAGGCCATGAAGATGATCAGCAGGGTGGAGTGCCTCTCCTACAGAGACAAGCTGAGAGAATTGGGGCTGTTAAGCCTGGAGAAGAGGAGGCTCTGAGGGGACCTTATAGCACCTTCCAGTACTTAAAGAGAGCCTACATGAAAGTTGGAGAAGGACTTTTGACAAGAGCATGTAGTGATAGGTAAAGCTGTCATGGTTTTAAACTGATAGATTAGATATTAGCAAGAAATTCTCTCCTGTGAGGATGGTGAGGCACTGCAATGAGTTGCCCAGAGAATAAGTGTGTGCCCCATCCCTGGAAGTGTCCAAGACCAGGCTGGATGGGGTTTTGAACAACCTGGTCCACTGGAAGGTGTCTCTGCCCATGACAGGGGGCTTAGGACTTTAAGGTCTCTTCTATCCCAAACCAGTCTATGATGCTATGATTTCAAAGATAATTATACAGTACTAAAAAGAAGAGCTGACAAAATGCTATAGAAATAACTGTCTCACAGTATGTCAAGCATTTAACAACATCACACTGGGCCTTGGATTCAGTTTCATGTCAGTATAGAGTAAAATTATTCTAAGTTTTACTTGTCTAATTGAGAGTTTTTTATAAAATATATATGTAAGGATGATATGTTCTTCCTAATCAATTTTTCAATTATATTACATAGATGCCTATTAACTACCATTTTAAGAATTATTTAATTATTTATAATTTTGTATTAGCAACTAAGCCATTTCTATAACTCATAATTTGTTAGGCTGTTCCTAAATGTGTATAAGCCTACACACTTTGTCATGTTCTGTTTCAAATATAATTTTGTACAGTTTATGACGTTTTTCCTTAGCTTTTTAAGTTCTTCTGTAAACAATGCAGACAGTACAAACACCCAGCAAACACCAGACTTGCCTATTTCGTTTGCACAGCAAAGGAAGATGAGATTTCCTTAGTTTTTATTCAGCATCATGTTTATTTCCACTGGCACAAAGGGGATTTTACATTCACTTCTCTGACAATTCAAAAAAAAAATCTTACAGCCTGCATTAATAACATAAAACTCTATGCAATTTCAAAAGAGCACATAAAAGGGCCTTTGAGAAAGGGTCTTGTTATTCAGTGCAATTCTGTTAGAACAAAATGATAGAACAAAAATACTTTGTGTGTTTCAACACAGTGCTGTGGACTCCCAAACATGCTCTTTCAAATTAAGGCAAAACACCTGCTGTTGCAGAAGGTTAAATCACTGTGTGACCCTCAAATGCTCCAAAACATCTTAATCACAAAAAAAAATTAATTGGCTAAATAATCAAATAATTAAAAATAGAATCCTCCCTCCTGATGTCCTTTCCTATATTTCTCTTCTCAAAACAAATGAAAAAAATTAATTAAGGAAAAATTCTAGCTGAGAGTGAACAGGATACTTTGTAGTGTTAAGGGGTGCTTATGGCAAGATAAACTGAAAAGGCAGAAAGAATAATGAAAGAAGGTATCTGCTGAAATAAAATATGACAAACAAAGGTAAGCTCATTACACAAGTTGTTGAATTCTTCATCAATGTATTTTATTATCCTCCAGTTGATTTCTGTATATATTATCCATACCATTCAGTAACATAAGTAGTATTTCTTTCTCACAAATTGCTAAAAAACCTCAGATATGTTAAATATGCCATGAAAGTGAATTATGTATCAGGTGAGTTGCTTTAATCTAGTCAGTTCTTTTTTGCTATTTTAAGTTATATTTTACATTTTCAAAATACATATATATCAAACCACGGGTTGCTCCTGCTAGCGGTTTCCCTCCACCATCCAGTAAACCTTTATATATGTGCCAACATTCTGGTGCATAGTTCTTTTTGCAACAGCCTTCACAAAACTACTTGTATGTAAAAAACCAGAATCAATAGTGAAGGAATTTCACTAGAAAAAAAAAAATATATATATATAAACCATATTGACAGACTGTATTTACATCATCCCTACACTGGTGGCTTTATTTTGACGACTCTTCTTTTTATTGTAGCTCTGGCTGAGAAAAGTTATTGATTTTACATTTATCTATGCAAATAAAAGCAGAAGTCCACAGCTCCTGGGATCTTTCATTCAATCTCTTTGCATTGCAACTCTCTTTAATGCATTACACTTTCAGCTTCATAAGAACATTTACTGAAAACCCCTTTCAGGCTTTCACAGTATTAGATGAATCTGAGGATAGTCTAAAGCCTTGCCTTAGATTTATGCTGAATCTCTAACTGTATTGTATTTAAAAATAGCCACAATAATTTATTTTTTCGTTTCATTCTACATCAATGTATCTCTTAGAGAAAATCACACTTGTGTTTAAATATATGAATAAAAATACAGTCTTCCTGCTGAACATCTTATCTATAAATATCCTTTTAAACTAATAGCAGTCTTGTCTATTGTTGAAGGCTCATAACCCTTCTTTTTTACTCATGACCAAGTTGCCTTTTATGTGCTTTATCCAGTGCTATTGCAGGGCAATGGCAAAGCTGTTTAATATTATTGTTGCAAGATCAGAACTCAGATCTCTAGAATAAATTTTCTTCTTATATATGGAGGGGATGAAGAAGGGAAAAAAAAAGGCAGTTTTAAAGACCAAATTACATTCCAAAAAGCTTTTCTTCCAAAACAACAAAAGAAATTTCATGTCTCAGTTCATCAGCATTTACAATGAATTGCTAATATGGATTCTCGACTTTACAGGTAGATTTTGTAAAGTTAGATTTACATCTTCAAAAATTACAACTATATACATATGTGTGTATATATATATACTTTACAAGTTAGTAAAATCTTATATAGAAGAGATTTGGTTCAGCAAAAAATCTGGCAGAGCATTACAGTGAAGATGCTAAGTGGGTAATATTTACTCAATATTTACTCTGGACCAAAGATCTTCAGCTAGGAGTGGGACAGCTATCACTATTCCTGTGAGGTAGTAAAAAATTCAGATTTCAATTATTTTTGGGATATGTTGATTTCTCTCCACATATGGCAACCCTGAGAAACCAGTTTCACTGCCTGTTTTCAAGCAAGGAGAGTCTAGCCCTAAAATTAGAGTTTATGCTATTTACTTTTAACTTCAGAAGGAAGTATGAGCTCTCTCTAAAAGGCAGCATCCTTAGTCAAAGCACACTGTTAACTGAAATTATAAACAGGCCATGATAATTAACAATTATCGTCAGTAAAGCATTGTCTGGGGTATTCATATTACAGATGCCAATTCCCCTTGATTGCAAGCTGCTAGGAAATGACATGGATTTTTTTCATTCTTTTTAGCAACAAAATTTTATGTTTCATAGGATGGCGAAGGATCCTCGAATCTTAAGTAAGCAAGGCCAGATTTTTACACTTACCATGAAAGACAGACTTTCAAACACACACAGAATGAATGCACTATTGGTTACAATCCTATTCTCTTTTTACCTGAAGACTTCTGAAAAATTGACTGTTTTGTTGTAAGAATTCAACACTACTAGTTTACAAATTTGAAGTTACTAGTTTGTTTTTTTTTGTTTAGCTTGATATGATTTTATAAACAGTTCATTTTGTATAACTTCACTTTATATTCCTTTTTATTTGGCAGGTTCTGAACATATGCATAGGCAAATAAGGAATTTTGATTCACATCATAAGTGAATAAATGGCTCTAAATCTTTTGGGCATAGAAGGGCAATTGACCTCTACCTAAAACCAGATACATGTAGAAAATGATTATGTTTTATACGGAAACAAAGCTGAAGAACTAACCAATCTATATATAACAGATGATGCCAAGATAGTGATAGAGAAGAACAACAAAAGGAATTAAATTGATAACCTGGAAAATCTGTTACCTTCTTCCTGCTCTTGGAACTGCAGGTGAAATTAGTGGCTGTGCAAATAGCCACTTGGTCAATATACTTGACCAAGAAGAATGTGTCTAGAGATTATTACCTTCATTTCCCTTTCAGACTCACTAAGTAACAGTGATGGCCCAATTAAGATCTTGATCATTCCTTCAGGAGAATGGAATTTCATACACATATTTAGTCCTATGATCTTGAGACAACACCCAAGCTGAAGATCCTTAATAATCAGCTTAAGTGTAGCTAGTTTCCATGAGAAGCTCTATATTCAGTTTTTCTGTCTATTAAAAGAGTATCTTAATGTAGTGGCTTATAAATTCCTTAGAGAAATTCTCCTTTACTGTGTGACTACAAGGCACTTGGCATAATGAATTTACAGTATCAGTCAGGATATCAAATACTATAACTGTACAAACTCTTTTGCAAACTATAAAACATACAGGAAATTACTCTTTTAAGCAATCTTAACAGCTATAAATTTTGTTCAGCTCAAATGCAGCTCAAATTGACCATATGCACCATATGCAAATTGATGAAATTACATCCATATGCAAAGTGAAATGCTGCTGAATAGTTCAGACTTAGTTGAAAAGACAAACTTGAAAAATTACTACTATTGTTGTCATAGATAAAAAGTGTTTATTCCTGAGCAGGAAGTCACGTGGTAGGGGTACATTCCTTTGGTCATCTGGGGTCAGCTGTCCTGGCAGTGTCCCCTCCCAATTTCTGGTGCATCCCCAGCCTGCTCACAGGAACGGCAGCATAAGCAGCAGAATAGGTCTTGAGGCTGTGTAAGCATTGCTCAGCAATAACTAAAAGTCTGAGACTTATCAAGACACTTTTGGTCTCAAGTCCAAAGCATAGAATCATAGTGCTGCTAAGAAGATAATGAACTCTGTCTCAGCCAGATCCAGTACAGGTATTTAACCTTACTCAAATAGCAACAACATAGTTTCTTTCTTGAAGTCCACTATGCACCTGTGGTTTCAATAAAAAAAAAAAAAAAAAAAACAAGGCCGAATGCATAAGCTGCTTCAGCTACANGTTAAATTAATTTATGCCTAATATAATTTTTTCCAGGTTACAATTTATATTTTTTTCTTGAAATTACCTTAGAATGATAATTTTAAAGTTATTTACCCAGTGACTAATTTTGGCAATCAAATAAAAACTCTGACTATTTATAGACATTTTGGACATAAGCTATCTAAAAACCTGGGCAACTTTGCTTACACAAAGCAGATTTTCTTTACAAGCTTCTTACAGTATCTTCAGCTTCCATGAAGATATACTGTAAAAAAATGGGATAGAGAAGGAACAAAATGAGATAGAGAAGGAATTGCATGAAAAGTCAATGGCCTGTAGACAAAGGAGAACCCATTAATTCACTAGTCAGGGAGAAGAAAACTCTTCTTGGCATTGCTGAAACTGATGTGCTTTGTATACTTGCATTTTTTCTCAAAATTGCATGAAGTTATATCTGAAGGTAATTTTTGTTTACTGGTTTATTTTGAACAGACACTACAGAAGGACAGATAATGAAACATTGTTTAGAATGTGGGGAGTTATCAACCAAAACTACAGAGAGCACAAGAAGATGAGATGGCACTAGACATATATCCAGCATGGGAATGTTGACATTTTTGGCAAACTATACAGCAGACAGTTGCATAAAAATTTACTTGCCCACCAGTGATGCAATTTGTTTGAATCAGTATCTACAATGCAGCTTGTACATATGAACTACTTTCAGTGGATTTCTTTCATAGTTACTGCTATTAATTTAGTGACATTCAACATGCCAAGGACCACTCACTTTAGGTGCTGATGTGTCTGCATGTGTGCTGGATATGCAATTCAGTAAATAGCACCCAGAGTGCTGGTCAGCAGACTAGATATTGTCTGGCTCAGACAGAATGGCTCATTAGACACCACAGACTTCACTGATTGAATTGGCTGGGTGTCCGGTGACAGTAATGGGAGCCTTTTCTCTGTTATAGAGAGACCTAAATTCTTGTGCATTAAATGTAAAGAGTCCCACATATCTAGGACACAACTCATCCTAAAGAAAACATCAAAACAGCTCTAGCAAAACAATTCTCTCAAGTGACAGATTTTCTGTTTTGACTATAAAGTGAGTCCAGGTGATGGTTCAGATAACCATAGCTATGAGACAAATTTTTCCCTGGCTGATTAGCCTGGACTTTAAAATGAGATTTTTAAACCGATTCTTGTTCTTTCAACTTTTCATACCTCTCTTACTATATTTTTGAGTAGGAGATGCTCAAGTTCTGATTCATAAACTGAACAAGAAGTTGAAATTGTCCAGATAAATTCTATTTTTGGTCTCCAGGGTAACAGCAGTTTCCAAAAAATGGCTATGTGACATTCTTAATAAGCATACCAAACCACTGGTCATGTTTCATATTATGTACAGTATGGCTCTAAGCAGAACACACAAGAAAAGCAATCTGAAATAATTTTAGCCTCCTGTAAGGCAGATTTATATTTTTATAATGAAAAATTTTCTTTTTAACTTTGCACACTGTTATATTTAGCTTGAAGAATCTAGTTGGAAGAAGAAAATACTACATGCATTACTTTAATAGTTGAGAAAATTTTCACTGTGTATAAAATTGTGTAAAACTTCCCTCACAATTCTGTCCTGTATTATTTGTTCTATATTCCTAATGGTTTGGATAATATTTTGACTAATATACTGTTATTTTTACTGTTCTCTGCTGTTGTCCAGTGAAATACTCTATGTATCTGTAAGATGCTTTTAAAATTCATTTTCCAATCCTTTATGTCTTGCAAAAGATTATTTCTTCTGAAGGAATCCTCTGATAAAATCCTTATATTAGATTAAGACAAAGAGAAGACAAAGGAGTATTCCTGATATCTAGCCCCTCAAGTTTTGAATCAAACTTTGTAAATTTTTTCAGTAGTTACTGGGGGGAAGTTGGGGAGGAGGTAGTTCTGGCAGTGGGACATCATGACCACCAATTCACTGACCACCTACTCCAAATGGATCCTAGACTCAAATGGAGGGCAGAAATGTGCATGCAGTCTAATTAGCATGAGGCTTGAGAGTCATAACTAACAAATAGAGCATTGAGTACTAACTAAGAAAAAGAATATATAATTTGTAACCAATGAATGCTGATGCCTTTGTTGTTTTTGCATAGTGTAAAGTTTTGATAATCAGCCCCCTACTTTGCACAAACTACAATGAAACATAGAAATACCTCAACTCAATGTGTGAGTTGGAGCTGTGCACGGGGTAAGAGCCCATGTTTGGTGAGAACTACAGCAAGGTACTGCCCACAATGCACACCAAGATTGATCTTTGTAGGCCATAGTGGTGGAAATATTGTCTAGATAGAAGACAGCTTGTTGGACAATGAGGCAGTTCAGCAATAACTCTACATGAAACTAGTGGCTTTAGAGAACGGCAGTTCTGTTTCTGGTGACCACTATTTAGTTGTCTATTCTGATAAGAAATTGCTTTTCTCTTGTTTGTGTTCTTCCATGGAAATTGTGTAACGATGGGTTTGGGTGGATACCTGGACATACTCACATGCACAGACACACTCACTACATCTAATGATGGAAATGTAGACCTGCCTTCATACAGTCACAATAAATAATGATGTAGAACACAAAAGTCATAGATCAGCTGTAATTTAATGTCAATACGACACTTTACCCAGAGCTCTGGAGGTTGCAACAGCATACAATAAGCAAGCTTAACCCTGCTGGTGCAAGTTGCAAAAGTTTTACAACTCTCCCAAAGCACAGAGCTCTTGCTACCGCAGATGACCTGTTTCTGCTGGCTCCTCTGGAAATGAGAATTACCCCAGGTGTGATGTTCTTGCGTCAGCGAGAATAAAAGGCTCAGAGGGCTCTTCTCAGGAATCACAGCTGTTTATTGTAAATCCAGTGTGGCGTTCTGAGGGTCCAAGTGAGCGAGGAAGGAGACACCCTGATGACTGTGGGATTCCTGGAGAAAGAGGAAGTGGAAGCTCTGCAGGGGTCTTTTAAAGGGAGGTGGAACCAGGGGACACCCAATGGGAAGATGCATGGTTCAAAGTGACCAGTGGAGAGCAGGAGAAGAGAGACCTTTCCAGGACATGACCACATAGAGAGTATTCCAGGGCATAACCATATATGGAACTTGAGGTAGGGGATACAGGTGACACAAGGGAAATATGGGGTTTCACCACAGCTCAGGCAGAGAGTTCAGATCTTGGAGGGAGAAGGTTCAGAGGGCATTACCCTGGGGCTCTTCCCACCAATCCTGAAGCTCCACAGCAGAAGTTTCTGCAAAGTACACTGCTACATCAATATTATTAAGGCTATTGTGTTTTCAACTGATTATGCCTGGGTCAGCATAAATTTAACCACTGTATTCACTTTTCAACTGCTGAGTGTTATTACTATTGTTCTATTAGTCTGATTATACACATGGGACATTTATAAAAAGGTTTTTTGCTAATTTCTTCTTTTTTTTTACTTCTTAATTGTACTGTAGGAAAAGTTCAAGGATAATATGGAAAATCAAATGTGAATACATTTATAAAGTGTGCAAAACTTATCCAGTTATAGCTAGAGAGAGTTCCTTGTTGATCTCAAAGTTGGTTATGGTAGTTGCACTTCTATACTATACTGGGGGAAAAAAAAAAACTTTCCAGACTGGGATGTTAAATTCAGTGCTTACAAAAGGACAAATACTGAGGATTAGGACTCAAATCAGATGGATGTTCCACTGTCACAACTTGTAGATGGCCCATTGTCATGATTATGGATGAGAATAGAAATAAGATCCACAGAGAATAGGTTTGGGAACACATTTCTAGTTGAGCAAGTTAAACAGGCAAGACATAGAAAAGGATATTCTGATAGTTTAGCAAAACTCCTTAGAGAGTTTAAGCCAGCTGACCTGTTTATTAGGGAAAAAATTACATGTTTTCCCTAAATAAATTTTTGCAGAAAAAACGATTGTTAAAGTTCATGGATTTCATTCTTCACAGGTTCTAACCTGCTGACACCAGTGGTATTATGCTACTTTTAACCCTTTACATTAATTAGAATCTAAATAGTAAACTACAATTTTCACTATGTTATGCTGCAATAAATTTTAGAATTGAAATCCTTTACAAATTACTTTCATTCTCTTTGCATATAGGGAAAGCATCATTTTTATTTAATCTCTGGCTCCCGGAAAAAAAGTTTGCTTGAGAAAGTCAATTCTTATTGTACTGTTGTGTTATTTTGTTATTGAAATGCTGCAACATATTTTTAATACAGTTCATTAATTTTTGAAGTGTGCAGGTTAGAAGGGAGCAAATTTCTATAATCATGCATGTAACATTATTAGAATTTTTTACTTTTGCAGATTTCAGCATGCTTAAAACCACACAATACAGCCCTAAGCAAAATATGTATGATCTAGCAGAAAAGGGACAAATTATTATTATTTTTTCCAAATATGAACTTTCTGTTTCTTTAGCTGGAGCTAAAATGATTAAAGGTAACATTTTTTTCTTGTAGCTTTAACATAAAGTCAGAGTTAACAGTTTATGTGCAACACAAGACTCTTCTAAGGAATTTCACAGATCTAAATATGAAGTTATTAATGCACTGCCAGCCCCTGATGCTGGAGCTCCCTGCACTCCCTTGGAGGAGAGATGCCTGAGGGCCAAATCTCCCCAGAGATAAGAACTCTCCTAAAACTTACGGTGGCCAACAAGTTACCCCCAACATGCCTTGCTTCTTTTATGGTAATAGTCTGTATTCTGTTGGCTAACTGGTGTCCACCCCACCCCTGCCTTCCCTGTATAAACCCCATGTGAGTACCCCTGAGGTGGGGAAAAGTCTAGCCTCTGGTTCCCTTCACAGGGATGGCTGAATAAAGCTTACCTGTGGAATTCACCATGCAAGGCTCCCTCGTCTCTCTCCATCCCTGGGTTTGCCCAGGTGGTCTCATTTGAGCTGATCTCACAAGGAGCTGAATCACTACGGGCTGAAACAGTTGTAGCCAAAGCAGCTACACTCTCTGAGACCACCCGTCGCTCCGGAGAAGTTGCAAAGGCCCCTGGAAAGGCTCTTCCCTTGCGGAACGCTTTCTCTAGGAAGGCCGCAACCTGGGTTAGCCCTTGGGCATCCCCCGGAAGCGACAATGCACAAAACACTGAGGTTACTATTTTGTAGTAAAGATATAATACTTATGAGGATTTTCTTTTAAAAAAAGTATGAATAGTCAAAGTACATTTATTAACTTAGCCATTCTATCATAATATCCTTAAGCACATCTACCACTTCCATAACTGCTCTAATGAGCTTGGAAACCCTGGCACATGCTCCTGATTTGATGTGGTTTTAAGTATGATGCTGTGGTTTCTGGGGAAAAAAATAAATAAAGAGAAATTCTAAAACTAAAATTCCTGAGCTGGCTGCTTTCTTCTCAGTATAAATATGGTGAGGGATCAGGGCTGAGACATAGAAGTTGTTTTAATCCCTGCAACATGTGGGGGCCAGTCACATTAATTTTTCTGCATTTGTATGGGTAGGAAGACCCAGGGATCAAGTGGAGATGTCCCTGTGAGTGCATCTGGAGGGGAGCTGGCTGCCCTACAGCAATACAGACCCTCGGGGAATCTGATAGGGCTCCCGAGGCCCATCTTGGCAGTTGCCAATGATATGGAAACCTGATGAATGCTCTGGCCTTGGGGGTCAAAAGAGCAAGGGAAGGATGACCATAACACCGGGAAAAGGAGCAAAACATAAAAAGTGTGTGTTTTACAATGTTAATTACATTACTTTTCTTTCTTTTTCTGTTAAAATATGATTGAGAATAATAGTGAACAGACTCTTAATATATGTTGTAATAAATATATTCTGTAATTTAGATATAGGTGTGCTTCCTCTTTGACCACAAACAGGATTTTAAGCCTAACACACTGTCATGTGAAATATCCTTTAAATTAATTAAACACTGAAATTTTCTAAGTCATTACTATAATCCCCAGAATGCAGTACAAGTTGACTATTTTTGCATCACTTACCTTGGTTTCTATATCATACCATAAAAGTATTTCTCATAGGATGCTTTTTCTGCATTCACCATAGAAACATTTTCACAGGTAACATTGCTGCAGGAATGCTGATGGTCATTTAAATAAATATATTATATAAATACACAAAAATAACTCTAAATACGCTATTTCACCTCAGGTTAGTGCACTAAGTGTTGATTAAGTTTATAATGATAAATATTTCTGTCCTTTAACATCATTAATAAGACCAAAAAAAAGGCAAAATAATTACAATTTTTTCATTAATAACATTTGGAGAACAAATCAGAAATTCCACTGATGCAAAAGAAATTGCAAAAGAAATACCATCATACACTGTGTTTGAGACATTGAGCTCACAGCAGGACTAAGGGAATGACACCAGATCCTCATCAATGTGTTGCAATTGCAATAGGCCATTGATAACTGAAATTCCTTCAATTGCTTGTCCGTGTGCTCGGCTTGAGGGGGAGAAGCTCAGATCTGAGTCTGCAGAGAAAAATCTTTTCCTGCTTGAACACTGTTCTTTGGAGGAAGCTCTTAGCTTTTACACTGTTTATACAGATTTGTTTTGTTTTGCTGTACTTGCAGCTAAAAGTGATCCTCAGTTGGGATTAGTTCTTATTCAGCACGTTAAAAAATACAGTGAGCGTTCAGGAAGGGTATACAAATTCTCAGTAAAGTGAAAAATTTCCCTAGGCTGTTCTTGGGTTTGAGGTTTTTTTTTTTCTTGGTCTCACATAATGGATTCATGGCCTTCTTCACTGTAAGACAGAGGAAATATAATTTACTTTTTTTTTTTTGTGGATGATATTTTCTATGTATTCTGCAGTTTATGTCAGTCATGATTATTTCTCTGATGAGTATGTAAAGCAAGGGAGACTTGAGCCTTAGAAATAGTTTAATTATTCTTTTAGTTATACATTTCCAGTGAAAATAGAAATAAACCTTTTTGATGGAGAAGTCCTTCTTTTATGCACAACACAAAAAAGAGCCTCAAGTGAAGCTTTTAATTGCCACCATGAAAACTTATTAATTAGCTGTTTTTCAGTGCCCACAACTAGAATTGTTGTACTTTAAAACACTGAATTCCCTTTCTTTTTTTTTTTTTTGAGGGAATTATGGGTTTGATATTCAACCCATGGCTAGCAATATATAGCTTCAGACTTCTGTGTCCATAGGAAGTAGAGCTCATCTTGTTACGTTGATCTGCTCATGCAGAATGAATTATCTATTAAGAGTAAAAAGAAGGGAAGATACTGGATACAGAGCATATGTAAGTTTATGAGGTTGTTTGAACACTTAGGTAAGGCTGGTAGGGCTACATACTTTTAGATAAAATCCAAGCTTTATTGTCTGACACAGTTTTCCACCTCAGACCTATCCCCTGAAGTACACAGTGGTTCAGTTCAAGATATGGGAGTTGGTTTGATTTAATTTATACTAGATAATTCTAAATTAAACCCAAGAAAAACACACAAGGAATGACGCAAATTAGACAAGGTGGAGATACACAGTAATTCTCCAGCAGTAACTTTTGTACCAGATTCATTTATTTTAGGAATCAACGTGAAATTTCCTCAGGGCCAGAATCTAGAATCTGGAAATCAGCAAGTTCTCTTTGGTCCTTGCCACATTCTTGCAAACCACCACAAGGAATAATGAGTCTGAGAGCAGAAAGCAGAATGCAATTTTGTCAGGAAGACATCTTGAAGAAGAAATCAGAACTTTTTTCCATAGGTCAGACATCAAAAGGTGTTGCCATAAGAGAAGTTATGCATTATTTACCAAATTAATCAAATATATTTTGCAGTATTAGTAGTACTTGATATTTATACAGTGCATTTAATTTACTGTTGTCCAATTATATTTACAATATGACAACTTTTACTGTCAGTGATCTGTTCTACAGAATGGTATAATAAGGTGCAAAATGCTGCTACACATTAGAAAACAGACAGAGTCTAATTCCTGATTTTCTAATCAGTTGTCATTTTGCTAAATAATGAAATACGTCAGCAGCATGTATCCTTTCAAGCATCTATAGCTCCAGGTACACCCATTTTTAAAAGCTGTTTATCATGTTTTTCTTATTCTTCAACACTTTTTTCCTAATTGGTAAAATAATAACAACACTGTGTTACAATTATCCTTGACTCATCTTAAATCTGTGCAACAGAAGTGACTTTTAGACACGTATTTCTGAATTGCTGCAGTCTAACTAAGGCTTTTTCCCCTAATATAACTGTTCTATTTTGGTTTTTTTTTCAGAGATGGTTCCTTATTAATATTAAAATGTGGAGGGGGTAAAGAAACAAAAGAAACCCAAGAAAAATCCAGCCCCACAGAGATGAAAAGCTATCCCCCAAAACCTTTTGTTAGAGTATAAAATTTTTGTAACTCAAAAACTCTCCACAAGAGTATCAGCGTATTTGTCCTCTAAGCAGTTGTGCTTGCTTTAATCTTCTCAGAGTAGCAAAGTAAAGAAATCTGCTGAAGCACATGTTTCTTTAGGAAGAAATTTTTTGGGTAATTACAGATGGTTTTCTTTGACTCAGTAGATCAGTCTTTGGGTGCAGGGAACAGGAACACCCCAGAGCATCATAGTCCCGTTTCCTCGAGGGTTATGCCACGTGTGTTCAGCACTACAGCTAAGTCACAGTATGTGCTTCACTGATTAAGCATGAAGAGAGTAATGAAAGTGGCATTGATTCCTTCAGCACCTACTCTAAAATCCCTTGGGATCTCTGGAGGGCCGCCACTAGTTCTCCCACTCAGAGGGTTATCTTTAAACCAGCTGCTCAATCACCACTGTCTTAAACAGCCACGTAAGAGCTGGCTTGTAAGGCAAGGCATGGAAAGGAAATTTTTTCCGAGTTTGACACTGGGAACATGGGGAGGGGAGGGGAGGGGAG
>VZRZ01007409.1:767871-782760 GCA_013398175.1 Climacteris rufus | reverse complement strand
GGAGGGGAGGAGTGTACAGCTGGTGTACAGAACTCGGGGTCTGAGAAAAAGCAATATTCATGACTTATCTACCCAAATCAGGATGAGGTCTTGGATGAAGTAGCTCCTTCATAAGGGCCTGAAAGTTGTCTCTGTCTGTGAGTGTTCCATGACAAGAAATTTAACTTCCTGTAATTCACAAAAAAAGGAAAGTTTTCCCCACAACAGTCTACATACAGCATAGGAAACAGATAATTTGGAAGACTGTAGAATATACAGAACCTTTTTTTATTTTTACTACTGATAAATGACACAAAGCATGAAAGAGTCTTTACCTGTCTTTGGCAAGTGCTTAGCTCAGGTTTTACAATTCTAAAAGCACAGCAAATAGACTGGACTTCAGGCAAACCCTCAAGGTGTTAGCACTGATCACATTACCTAGAGACTCTTTTGATGACAAATTCCTCAGAGGTCAAAGAAAAAGAAGAAAGACCATAACAAAGTAAAGCCCTAGAAATTGTTTTGCCTCTGCCTTCTCCCCCTCATTTTCTACCTCCACATCAGTGTGTTTGTGAGAAAACATGGATAAATTATTTGCAAAAGAGAAGCAAGAGGAAAGTTGTTTTGGAATGTGTAGCAAGGTTTGAAGCTATTGATACAGTAAAACCATGGTTTATTAAACAAATAAAAGTAGGAAATACAATAAACAAGTTCCCAGTCCTGGAAATACTTATGCAGTTATTGAACTCTAACGGACTGATTACTCACAAGCTTAAAGTTAAGCATATAATTAAGTATTTCCACTCTCGAACTTTGAGTCATTCTGCTGCTGTTTCAAATACCTGCCTATATTTGACATGAAGTGATGTGAACTTTTTTAAAAAGCTGAAAATAATTTGAATAAATGAATTAATATTTCCTTAAAAAATAAACAAGCAATAGAAAGTATTAAGAGCTTAAAGGGCAAGTTGCTTATTTTACAGGAAATTATGACAATTAAAATGCAATTTGCCTTTTTTGTCAAATTTTAAGGCATTTAATACCTACATATTAAATCTCTTTGCTAATGATGTACCAGTTTTAAATACTTTGCAGTAATGACTTATATAATTTCAAGTGGTTATTTTCCATACTTCATTACTTTCCCCCAAATGATCATTGATTTGATAATTAGTTGATATTTTAAAGGCTAAAGACGTGATGTCCTTGAAAATGTTTTAAGTGTCTTGTTCAGGGCAAAAATAAATTATCATCTTTGAAATGCCATTCAGCAGTAATTTTC
Source organism: Climacteris rufus (assembly GCA_013398175.1). Taxonomy (NCBI): domain Eukaryota; kingdom Metazoa; phylum Chordata; class Aves; order Passeriformes; family Climacteridae; genus Climacteris; species Climacteris rufus. Next base: position 781,499 of record VZRZ01007409.1, on the reverse strand, counting down.
GTGGGCTTTTTTTTTAGTCTATTACAGATTGAGAGAGTCTTTCATTTTATATTAATTAATAGTTTGTGGCAAGATACTCAGAAATCAACATATTGCACCAAAATTTCATGCAGTAAGATATCTCCTTGTACTCAGTGGGTAGCTGTAATGTATCTTTGAACAAAGCCCACATTTCGCTTGACATAAAAAGACTTCCAATTTTCACTGTGTCATTTCTCTTCTACATAACAAATTAACACACTGTATAACTTTTGTCCCCTTCCCAGCAGGCAGGATGCATTAGTACAAGATTTCTCAACCTCTTAGTGAGTTTTTAAAAGTTATTTCATAAATGTTTTGACCAGACTCTAGCAATTCATCTGACCTCTTTTGAGAAGAACTCCTTGAAGGACAATATCTAGTACCATACTTCAGGAGCTGGAGCACACTGTCGTTGAAATAACCCTTCTGTCTTCAGTGGAACTAATGACATATTTAACTAAAATTTTAACTTGTGTATGTAAGACTTGAGGACTGAACTGGGATTAAGAACTTGTTCATCAAGAATAAAAGCAGAGAAAGGTTAATATTTTTTAACAAAATACTTAAAAATGTAAAGCTAAGTAGTAGTGCATAACTGTTTTTAATTAAACATATGAATATAGATTCTGATTGTGGCTCAAGGTCACTGATTAAACTACAGTGTTATACAGCTAGACAATCCGGCTAGGAATCAACTCAGAGGGGCAGGTCCTGCAGGTTGTCTTTGTCCCCAAAGAGTAGATGGAGCCTTCCATTGCATGGGGAGATAAAAATTGACATTCAGCCAGCACTGCCGATGTGTCACCCGGACTGGATGCTTTTGAGAGCCAATTTTAAGAGGATAAATTATTGATATATCATTAAATCATAGAATGGTTTCAGTCAGGATAGACCTTAAAGATCAGCTACTTCCAGCTGTCCTGCCGCAAGCAGGGGCAACTTCCGCTAGACCAGGTTGTTCAGAGTCCCATCCAGACTGGCCTGGAACACTTCCAGGATTGGGGCAGCCACGGCTTCTCTGGGCAACCTGTGCCAGTGCCTCACCACCCTCACAATAAAGAATTTCTTCCTATGATATATTCTAAACCTTTCAGTTTAAGGCCATTCCTCCTTATTTTATCACTACATGCCCTTGTCAAAAGTCCCTCCCCAGGTTTCCTTAGTCCCCCTTTAGGTACTGCAAGGCCACTCTGGAGCCTTCTTTTCTCCAGGCTGAACCACATCAATTTTCTGAGCCTGTCTACATAGGAGGGGTTCTCCAGTCCTCTGATCATCATCAAGCTGATGGAATTCTTTGCTACTGAGATCTTGTGTGAGAAAATTCAATCATCCAATATCAAACTCTACATGATGTCAGTAAGTTTTCCATTTTCTTGTAATATATAAATTTGTATTTGTCTGTTTTGAAACATAAATGAATCTTTTGAATATCTCTAGCAAAATCTCTAGCAAAAGAAATTATTCTTACTCTATCAACAAATAGCTCAATTAATTTTTTACTTTTATGGGCTCTTTTAATTAAAAAAAGAAACACAAGAAACTTTCTAAAAATTTTCTATTTTCTAATAATTGACTATAAAATGAGGATCCTAAGTCTTTGAGAATTTCATGTATCATGACATTTTGCCAGACTAGAGACAATTATCAATATTTGAAATTAAAACGAGCAGATAAAATTAGAGACAACACTTGTTGACTTTAGAAAAGGATAAAAAACCTATGAACATTTGAAAGTTCATTAAACACATTCTAAGCATCATTTATATACCTAAGTAACTACATAATCAATAAGAGCTACCATGCTTAAAATGAGGTGTTTGCTTGAGGAATTTGTAGATTGGGCTAATAGAAGGTACTTAAGCACATTTTCTGTTACTGTGGATTAACACAGACGTACTCAAGTTCATTAATCTAGAACCTATATTATCAGTGACCTAACAGTTAAAGAAAATTCACTTTTAATTATGGTCTGGCAAATTTGAGACACTGTTTTTTTATTTACACTATGTGTAGACTTAACTTTTAAGAAGAAAATATCTTAATTCTAGTTTTATATGTTTGAGGGGTTTTTCTTAAATAATTTTTTTTTATTGCCTCAAAAGGGGCTAAGAACAAACTTAACTTATTTGTCTGATTTTAAGATCAGGAAAAATTTGACCAGTTAGTCCAGATCTCACTGTCTGTTACTCAAAGGTAAAGTCCTTTTTGCCATTGCAATATTCCGAAATCATTGTAAGTGGCGGAAAAAAATTGGCCCCTGGTTCTCTGATTGTAAATATATATTTTTTTTTTATTTTAAACTACATATTTCATGTCCTAATTACAATAACAGAGGGCTTTGTTATTTTTGTTGCAAATCACTGACCATGACATGAAAAGAGAATTCAAGTGTCACTTGGCTATTAAAGGACACTCCATCATATTATAAAGTTTCCTTACAAAATTCCTCTGCCACAGTTTGCCTTTCACTATTTCATCTTTGAGTGATCACCAGAGTAAGAGAAATCTAATTTATATCAACTTGATATACCAGTGAGAGATTACAAAAAGTGAGTTTCCTGAGCAGCTAACGACCCTCACCACTCAAATGGATGCTCTGGCTCCAGATTTTTACTTCCATCTGTGGAACCTCTGCTATAATAAAGAACCATTTACACCTGAGGATAAATTCTATCTGGGATAGGGCAGGGATAGGGAGCCTTCTAATTGTTTGGTTTTCCATTTTCTCATTGCTATCTTTTGCATGTGTATATAAGAACTAGATACAACCCTTGTGATAATCAGCTCAGTAATGTAGAGGCAGTTGTGATAATTGTCCTCACTAGGCTTTTCCTCATTTATGTCCTATGTTAAAAAGATAAGTTTAAAAGCCAGAAAGTTTGAGGGCTAGGGCTGGAGAGAAGGAACAACGAGGACTAAGGTATGTGGGAAATGTGTGTGAGGGAGAGGAAGACTCAGGAAAGGACAACACAAGGCAGAATGACCTGTACAGGGAAACATTTGGTTAGAGTGGACAAGAAGTGAGGGCACAGAGCAATGTGTGAATGAAGGAGAAAGGAAAGGAAACAAGGATGCACAAGGAAAGTTCACTAGAGAAGGGCCATTTGCTTGTATATTTATATACCTTTGCACTAGAGTATGGAACCAGTGATGACACCCCTGATTAATAACAAGTGCCTATCACAGTTCCTTATGATTTTTATTATGGACAAATTGCACCAAACATAGTGAATCTGTACTCACTGACAGGTAGACAAGGTTTTTTCCATCCTCAATTCACTACAGAAGACCAACATTGATGCAGATTCTAAAATGAGCAGGGATTTTTAAACTTCACAACACTTCTAAGAAAAAAAACCAAACCTATTATTGATCTGTGATATGTAGGGATTGTGACTGTGAATTCACTGGAACAGCTATGGTCTTTGTTGCTTTTTAGAAATTGATGTAATGACAATCAAAGTATAAGTCATTTTTTTAACAGAAATTTGAAAAATTAAATTTTATTTGCTAATTGAATTGGATCATAAATTACCTTTGTATTTTTTTCATATTCCCTGAATCCCAGAATTTTTGCTGCCCTCTTTAGCAAACTGGTATTTAAACATCACTTTCTTAGTGACTGTTTATAAAAGAATCATGCTTTTCTAGTCTGTAAATGTCATTTTATGGATGTTCTTATCCTAGTGAACCTTGAAAGCCTCAGAGCTGCAACATTCTTAGCTCATCTCTGAAAAGTACAGGGTCGGCTATTTGGGCTAAAGAAAATGCAGTTATTTAGCTACTAAAACAAATATATTACAGTCAAATGTTGAACTGATATTTGAATGCAAAGTCTATCTGCTAAATAAATAAAACTTCCATTAGATTTAACAGGAAAGTAAAAAATATTTGCTGTGCCATTAGGCTCATGTCCATCATTGAAACAGCTCTTAGGCACCCATGTCCTGCAGCACAAAGCTGTTGGGAGACAATCACCACTACAGGGTAACAGGCAGCCTGAGAGGCAGAGATGAAGGATGTCTCTCCCAGCAGCAACTGGTTTAGGGAGAGGGTGCAGGAAATGGTTTAAATTCAGCTGTGATGCCTGGATACAGCTGCAGTTTAACTTCCCTAATCCACCCCCTGGAAGTTAAACTGGGAGCCATGACAGGCACATTTAAATCTTCACATCAGTAAATGCCAGATTACGGAGTAGAAACTAGGGAGAGATCAAGGTGGCCTGGAATGGAGTTCATCTCTTAAATGGAGAAGAGCTGTTGCAAACACACCCCTAGCTACAATGCCAAGGAGTTTTGGGAATTATGCTGTAATGGAAGCTAAATTGAAACTGTCAGGTGTACATTCAAACCACAAAGCTTGTGTGCTTGAAACAATTTGTTTCTCCTGTTTCAGTTCAAAGCCTGGCCTTAAGGCTCACTTAATAAAATATTTTATTTCTTTATCATTAAGTTTTAATCAGGGTTACACTGGAAAGTTAAAGATGTTCTGCTTTTACATATATAGCAAATCCAAAGAAAGCAGTGAGTGGCTTATCCTGACCTGACTCTGCTGTGGGGCAGCTGGAGGGACTCAGTGCTTGCCAAGCCCTCACAGACATGGTGAGCAGTGCAGAGGAAACATGGGGGACACATGAACTGTGACATTCCCAATAGGCCATGGACAACCAAAGGCAGAAAAGGGCTTTCTCCAATTCTGGCACCCTGAAGGGTTAAAAATATGGCTTAGAGCATTTCTTGGAGGTGGAACTGGGTTATCCATGTGTGTGGCTGTGAAAAAGGCACCATGAAGGTTTCAAAATGATGTGTGTATACTTTCACTGTAATGGCCAAGATTGTGGCTTTTATTGCTCTACCATTCTGTCTGGTTCTGGCACCATCCCCTCTGGTTTTCTTCTTCCTGTGTCCCCAACATTTGCAACTGCCAGAGCCCTATGCACCCATAAGCTGTAGCTGAATGTTCATCTAAGTTGCAGTCTCTCAAGGTCTTACCAGACTGTCTTCAGTAGGTCCAGAAAAATGGGTTCTGGGGACTTATACATTTATTAATAACGTTTTCCTTTTATAACAGTAACATTATCACATTGCCAAAGAGTCCCTAAAGAGATGAGAAATCAGTCTGTGGCTAAATAGTAAATTGATATTTATTTGTGTGACAGTATCAGTACTTGCACACAGGTAATCATAAACAGGTAATCAGACAGTTCTGTCTGTGAGATCCAGTCCTAATTTCTTGAAGAAAACTGTTCTTCATTAAAGCAAAAAATCCCTGTGAGATTTAAATAAACAAAAAAAATTAAAGAATTCTGTATGTCTGCCTCATGACTATGAGGTCATGTGGTGACCTTTGCCTTCCCAATAACAATTCATTCTGGCATACACTGATCAATAATTTCTCCTTCTACTCTAACTGTACTTACAAGTACATTATACTACCACATCATGATACAATCATTAAGCTTACTTCTGTATCTGATCTAATAACCAGGCTAGACTATGTGGATTTATGGGAAGAGAAAATGAGTACAAAATTAATTTGTCCTCATCAAGGATCAGGATAAAGATTGACAATGTTATTCAGAAATTCAGATTATGAAGGATCTCTCACTTCTATACAACCAAGAAAACTATGGGACATTAAATTTACAGTGTACAAGAGACAAAGAATAAAGGAACATTCTTAAAAGTGTATTGTATTGTATTGTTGATTAAAAATGACATGCAGAATTAGATCTCATGTCACCTTGTGTTTGGGATCATCACAATGGACTGCGGCAGAAACTTACTCTGCCAACATGGGTGGAGTGGGTCAATTAAGAATGGAAGCAGATATTTGCCCCATTTTACAGTTGGAGAAACTGAAGGACAGATAAGTGTCAGGGGTTTTTTAAATAATTACCTGAAATAATAATAAGAGCAGTGATAGAACTTAGAAATGAGAGTAGATTTTATGAGTTTTTCCATGCTTTCATTTCAGAACTTCCCCTCCTTGAAAAAGGACCCAAGCACTGACCTGAGCCTCTCCTTCACCATCATGCACTGCTCCTTTTCACACCACCCCAGTGCCCTGACCTTCCTCTGTTGCACAGCTCCCCCATCTGCCATTTCACATTACTCAAGGTGCTTTAAAATACCTGCCTGCATTCGTAGCTTTGAATCATCTTTCCACAGGTACAGAATGGAAGTAAATGAAAAGTGCGTGAACTCATTCATCTTTAGATTATTGGAAAGTCTTTATATTAATCTTCTCACCTTCTTCTCCCACATTCTCACATGTATTCATCCTGGGGAGACATAGTCCCACCAAGAAACTATAAATATTCCATTTACTTATGACACACTTTATAATTAATTTCTGGAAAAATAAGATTATTTAACTTCTTTTAGCATTGATAAGAAGACATTATCCATTAAAAGAAACTTTTCCACAGTGGGCATATGAATCTGTAAAAAATATTATTTTAATAGCATATTATTTAATGTCCAATTACAATAGGAATCTGATAGAATATGAACAATAGTAAATGAGCTCATTATTTCTCAAAGTTTTTACACAAAGAATAACAAATTGTTTCAAAATGTTGGTAAAAATATAGAGTTTTATCAGAAAATTAATCTTTATTGAACATTTGGGTGACTCTTCTTCTGTGATTGAAGCTTAAGAATCTAAGTGGAACAGAAAGAGGGAAACAGTCTTCACATGTATTAGAAGTTCTGGTTTCTGAACAATAGAAAATGAAAGGACCACTTTATCCAGAACAGACAAAGGATGGAAGAAACAGCACAGTGCCCCATGCCAAGTAATTCTTTCTATCTTGATGTGCAGAAATCATGCTGTAGGCATTTGGTGGACTACAACCCAGCTTATGCTTTATCAGCTGAGTATATCAGTAAAAGTAATAATTAGTACAGAGGTTTTGTTTTATTATTTTGCCATACTTGCAGTACAAAATGTCAACACTTCTTTATTAGAAATATTGAGCTGCCATGATGTAGCAACCACTTGTCAAGCCAAGTGAAGACATCAAAAGCAGAAGGCTGTACGTGTAGCTGCTAAACCCTCATCAAGTATTTTATTTATTAAAGATTGTTGTCTCTATGTGAATATGACTTGAAGGAACATTCAACTAACATTTCTGACTCTTCCTTGTTACTGATCTCACTAATTCATTGGTTGGGGTCTCACAGGATGGGAAGATGTAAATGAAATCTCCTGCTCCTAACAGACAGTTGGGTGCTGATCATATCACTCAGATTTTATCTGTGCAAATAAAAATTCAGATTATGAGCCCTAGCATATTTTCCTACTACTGCAAAGCTAATGGTGCATCATTTTATGTCTAGTATTGAGCTAAATGCAAGGCAGAAAATTCATAAAAATGTTGACCTTCCTAAACTTATATTGTAATTTCCAGGTTAAGGACATCATACGAGAAAGCAGAGAAGATATTTCAGAATGGTCATTTTGCCTTTTCTTTCATCTTTATTCATAAAATGTTTGCATTTCATACTGAAAATAGAAACTTCCACAAATTTTGATGATGGAATTGTTTTGACTAAAATATTAATTGTGAGATGAAAACATTTCTCATGAGCAGGTTAATTTCAACAGGTTTTAACTAACTAAATGGTAACCATACTTTTATTCCAAATTATAAGTGATCTTTATTTCAAATGATCACTTGCTACTCTTAAATGACTAGGCAGAGTCTTGTCCTTTCGTGAGAACTTCCATAAATTCTGAGTTGATTAAGCATAGTAGTCCTCTGAAAGATGTTCAATTAAAAACAAAACAGAAGATGTAATGTACTGTGGAAACAGGAAGTAAAAATAACATTGTAAAGTACTTAGTAAGTTCTTTATTTGAATTGAATTTTCAAATCTTCCACCTTGCTATGAACTAAAGAAAAGCTAAATTTTAAGTATGCATTTTTATTAATCCACATGCAGACCTGTAAACTGCTATTAGCCATGATTGACAGGTACTGTTCTCATGTTCCACTTTTTTTAGGGAAATTTCAGTCTTATAAAAAGGATGCAAAAACTGAAATTCAATTTAGACAAAAAACCAAAAAAAACCCAAAAAACCCAAACACACATCCACATGCTATTTTTAATCAGTGAAGAAAAGTTACACCAAGAACAAAGATGAAGGTGAAAATGTTCTTGAGCAGTTTGACCTTCTACCCCTTACCATGTATGATGAATAAGGACTCAGCTTCATTAGCAGATGCTCTGAGAGACATCTGAGCTGGACCCTGGGTTTGAGAAAAATGTTCCTAGGCTTCTCCAAATGATTCATTAAATGGTAACGAAAACTTCCTGTCCTTAATTTCTCTGTATCTCAATGAGCGTCACTGATATTTACAGCAGCTATAAGAAGTAAAATTGGAGAGTCCAACCCTAAGTTTCATATTATCAATATAATATAAAGTCAGATCTTTTAAAATGTCATAAAAAGAGCATGAACAATGTCAACTGAAAATGTTCAGAACAGATTTATGCAATTTATGAGCAAAAACGCTTTTTTGTTTCTTGCTGGGGCCTCTTCTGTTTGAACACCATAAAATTCTCCAAGAAGATCATTCCACATCCCATATTTCTATCATGCATGTTCTGTGCTGCTTTTCAGACACTTTCATGGCTTGGCTGCCTTCAGATAGAACTTTCTCAGGACCTCCTCAATCCTTGGAGCCATAAGGAAGGATCTGCTGCAGTTATGACAAAAGAAAGCACTAAGCTCAAGCACAGAAAGCAGTAAACATCTGACATGAGATGTAGCTTTGAAAGTATTATCAGAGGATGCACAGAAACAGGGAATGATTATGCAAACTCTGTGTCTGTAGGAAACCAGTGAATTGATTACAAACATACCAAAAAATTGTCTTCAGAGGAATAACTAGAGATGTGAGAAAACAGTATCAATAAATTATTTCATTAAGGAAGATAAACTTGCCCATGTTCCAAAGAGGAGAAACAGACTAAATTAGGTCCTCAAAATCTCAGAAAAAAAATTCTTTATCTTCCCAATCGTGTTAAACTTGTTTGAAATTTGCCATTTATTGTAGCAGAACAGAGTCAAAGTTCTAAGGTGGAAAGACAGACAAAGTGATCATAAAAAGCATCTTTCTAAAAGGAAACCATGCTAAACAGAATGGTGATGATTCTGAGGAACTTAATTAATTACTGGTAATTTACTAAGAATAAGTTCAAGACTAAACTTGAAAAATATGAATTAAATTCCTACTGGTCATACCAATAAATCAAAACCAAGGAGGGTGTTATTGTTTGAGATAACAGCAGGAGGAAACCCCCTCCAAAGCAGAAGGCAGTTCCCACCAGCCCTTCCCCTACTCTGGTCCGGAAAGAAATTTCTCGGAAGAAAGTGAAAAAAAACCTGTTTATTCACACACAATATGCATGCAGACACAGCAAAGATCATAAAAAAAATGAATAATATCAGATAATAAATCCCCAAAAGGCAAAACCTCAGTCCCAAAGTCTCTTCCATCTAGTAGCCTCCCAAAGCAGGGGTCCCGGCACAGGTTGCACCAGTCCTCCCTAAGCCCGGGACGGAGAATGTCCCTCTGATGTTGATCCCCTCCTCAGTTCCAGGTGATGGCACAGGTCCAAAGAAATGAAGAAAAAGGCAAAAAAAAAGGAAGGGAAAAAAACTGGCTGAAAAGGCAAAGGGAAGAAAAAAACAGAGGGGGAACAAAAAAAAAAGCCTCGCCTTCTGTCCACCGTGCCGACCTTGTCCACCGAAGCTGGGAAGAAGGGCCGATCCCGGGGGAGTCACATTATTTATGTACAGCCTAATGGAGGAAATCCGCTGTCCTCCGTGCAGGAACATAACACCGCACTGGAAGGTCCGCTGACGATAGGAATATAGCACCGTGGGGATATGATACAGTCACCCCAGGACAGAGGACAATTGGAATAATGGATGTAATAAGATAGAATCCAAACACCAGTCGGAGTAAAGGGACCTTACAGGTTAAAGGGCTTAAAAGTCTATTTTATTAAAGAGGGGATTTTTCTTCATGTTTTGCAGAGAATACATATACAAAAATACAAGCAAAAAGGAAAAGAGCCAACTATAAACATGGTTACAATTTTCTACAATAGTCAAGATGCCATTGCTTGTATAGCACACTGTAATTAATCCTTTCAGGCTCCCCTGTCATGGTTGTACAACATAATTATGGGTTGTCCATCACCCAATGACTTCTGCAGGTGAGCAATTATTACAATAATTAATACCTAGAAAAATTACCAGGACAATCCTGTAATGTTATTTATAAAGAAAGCTTGCTATTTATTGTGTGAATTTTGCATTGTCACTCAGACTCCATACTTGTATTACTTCTTTTCCTAATCAAAATTATCTTCATAGCATCACATCCTGCCAAAAAAGAGCATAATTTATTCCAGAATTCTTCAAATAAACAGATACTCCAGTGTAAATGATATCATAAAGATCATTTGAGGCTTGCCAAAATAAAAAATACAATACTTTACACAAAACTGCAATAACCAGATTAGCTCGTTGCATACAGCTGTAATCTGTACAGAAGAGTAATGGGTTTATCCCTATAGTTTGATTCCTACCAACTCATTCAATTTTGGAATTTTGCAATCTCTCTTTTGATCCTCTTAGAGGTTTTGCATTTCAGAAGAAGAGACAAGAAAACAAAATTATTATTCTTGTCTAACATTCAAGGACTACTGCTGTAATTGAAAATTAGCTAATACTTAGAGGAACCCATCCTTTCTTCATCCTCCCAGACTGTGGCTTGAGTTGACACACCAACTCTGCCACACATATTCACAATTCTGAGTAACTTAATTTAGCCTTCTCTAAAAGAAAGCCATGCTACCAAAAAGGACTTGAGTCCTTGAAAACTTACATGTTCAGCGAGCATTTGATTTCCAACAATAAGACAGGAATCTAGGACCATACTGGCTTTCCTTCCAACCCAAGAAAAAACATGAAATAAAACATATTTCCTACTCCTAATTTCCTAATGTAATAGCATTCCTCTCCCCTTTGCCATTTTAATGTTAAGTTTGCTCACACCTCTGAAAATGGCACCAGAGTCTTAAGCAGCCTTCAACAACAGCTGTTGTCTGCCTTTTCCTCAACCATAGGGCATTGACAGAAACATTATTGCTGTCAAGGATTTCGGGGTACCCAACATGAAGAGTCAAAGATCTGAATACGCACGAATGCAGAAGGATGAGATCCCAGCATGAATCTTACCTTTACAGAAAACATCTTGGGAATAGTAATGAAAATGGAAAAATCACACCTGGAACAATGACTTTAGCTGAGATTCCTACAAATTAATGAAGTGGTAGGCCAAATGCAGATGGTCTGAAATTGAGATCCTCATAAATATTTACTATGCTTAGGTAACACTGTTACAGCTATATGCCAGTTGAACTCTTGTGCTTCAGCAGCAGCAGGTAATGCTACCAAACAGAGTGTGATTTGCATTACTTTCTTTTTTTTTTTTTTGTAATGAATTATGCTGGCAGCACTTATTATGTTCCCTATGAGACATGCTGGTATATTCCTGTATTTCTCAAGTTGTATGAATCTCCAGGGATTCAAGAGAGATTCAAACTCCTCCCTACTCATGTACAGATTGGGTTTTTTTTCACTACCCAGGGATTTTTCTAACTGTATCTCTGAGCTGACCCTTAAGTGATAGCACAAAGAAGCAGCAGATATGTGTACACTCATATAAATTAAAATGAGATTTCACTTGGAGGTATTTAAGAAATCACACACAAGGCGCAGGAAGTGTGAATGTGAAAGTATAGCAGTCAGTCCTGTCTATCATGCCCTGCGCAGTCAAGCTGTGTGTTGGATAGTTCTCTTATGAGGACAAATCTTGTTTATGACTGGAAGCATAAAACAGCTTTCTGCCCTTATCAAACTGCCCCTGTTAGCCAGTGATTTTAATGGGGTTTACTTAAAGGACACAGCAAGTTTCACTGCTTTTACTCTACTTTTGGGGGGGTATTTTGTTCAGGGAGGTGGCAGGGTTTCTGAAGTTTAGTCTGTCTGGGAAGAATCCCTTGTGAAATGAAACTTCCATTTCCCACTTTCCCAAATTACAGTTCTCTAAGGATTATTTACTGCAACACAGATGAGAAAAAAAAAGATAAACACTTATCAAAAAAGACTGGTGTTTGCAACAAAGTGTAATACCAAGCTAAATCAAACCAAGCATATCTTTAAACAGCAGAACTGTGTTTGAGAACAGACCTGTATATTTCTCCCTGACCAATAAGATACATTTATATAGCAGTTTATTAATAATGAGCACCAACATTTTATGTTTACTCTTATCTAGTGTACCTCGCCGATATACTATTTTACACTACAGAAGAATTCTTTTCTCTCTGAATTTTAATCATATGAGAAATTACATTGAATTTGCATTTACACAGCAAATTTTATGATGTAAGCTTCCTAATATACTTCAGCTTGATACTGAAGTGAATTGTATTATCCCTAATGGGTCATCAGTTCTGAGGTTTAGTGTTTGATCTTGCTTTATTATCTTCCCCAGCTATATTCCATACCTAATTTTTTCCTGAAATGAGCATTATTGATTTACTCATTAAATACTGTCTGTTCGGTCTGAATTTTTCATCCAAGTAGTATGATGAATCCTTTTAAAAATAATGATTATATGCTGCACAATACTTGAAATACTGTCTTCCTGAGATGGTTTTCAATGGATTGCAACTAAATACACTGTATACAAAAAAAGCCTTGTACCCTTTCTGCAAAATGACATCCATTGATTACATCTCCACAAAAATGGAACAATCAATAAATTATTATGTTTCTTAAAATTAAGCTCATTTCAGGGTGAAGGATTATTTTCTTGGTTTTGTTTGAAGGTGGTGTTTTGTTTCTGTACTACTTCAGCTTAAAAGGCAACTTAGAATCACAGAAAAGTGGTTAAAAAATTTAGAAATATTTCAAAACTCAGGTCAGGTAAAATACAGATTGGGTAAAATGAAACTCCAGTAATCCAGCTTGCTGACACACTGTATTTTCCAGCTATTAAAATTTTCAAACCCAGTGAGTGGATCTGGAGATATGAAGTTTTTGTCATGAAGGATCTTTCTAATATTCTTCCTAAATGCCCAGCCCAAAGGAGTTGGGTCAAAAGCAGTGGATTCTGTTACAGAAATTTATACAATTTGTCAAAGGTGTCCAAAACTGAAGAAAACATTGCGTTCAAATTCAGCCACAGAAAAAATAAAAATATTTCCATAAACAATAGAAATTCTTTATAATGTATTGTTTGATCCAGGTCAATATATTTGAATGTATTGAACCACACAGAAAAATTTTCAGAGCATTTCAACCTCAAACACTTTGTGATTTTTTGCACTGGTATTCATCTAAGGAATCTAAGGTTTTATAAATTAAACTGTGGAAATGAAGGGAAAAAAACATTCTATGTGAAGGAACAGTCTGACCAGCAAGCCTGTGCTTCCTCCTGTCCTGACAGATTTCCCTGAGCAAAAAATTAAAGTCCTGACTGTTGCGGTGCCTCTGGGCGTGGCCGATGACCTGGC
>VZRZ01007409.1:731698-767537 GCA_013398175.1 Climacteris rufus | reverse complement strand
TTAATTAAACCGCTGTGTGTAACTAAGCCTAGACTCTGCGGGAGTTCTGATGCCCGGCTCGCCTCTGCTTGGAGACTGGATGAAGCCAAAGTCGCTTCTTTCAGGACACGAGACCGACGCTAAAGGCTCCGAGTTACTCACGCTTTCTACCTGCGGCACCTGACCAACTCCCTCTGAATGCTGTGTGGAGACCACTTGAGTGCCCTTCCAGTCTGAATTATTTTATGATGTGGTGATGTTCAATGTATAACTATCAAATTAACAGGGCTGCTTTAGACTACATGTTACATGGCATTTCCCATCATAAAGCATCAAAAGATGAGTAACACACAGTTTTACCAAGTGTATAATCTTTTTTAGCACATTTGTTGATATGGAGGTAGTAATTCTTCTCAAAGCCAATTACAGCTGAAAAATGTAAAACTGTTTAGTTAAACACAGTCTGAGCTTCCAGAAGTCCATTATATTAAGAAATAAAAACACTGCAGTGTCACTAGGAAGGATTACCTTTTCAGTAGTATGTAATGATGCTTCATGTGACCAAACCAAATGAGCATCAGCTTGTAATTATCCTGATACAATGCTATGGAGGTATGAGCTATTCACTTTTGGATATTGTTGTCATGAATTAAAGGAAGCAAAATCAGTGGTTCTTGCAATCTAATCCTGTGATATTAACTGCCAAACATATGTGCATGACATGGTACTCATTTGTTTCTCAGTAAGAGTTATCTTATCAGCTGCCACTGAATACCTGATTACTGGAGACAGCTCCAGACGTTCTTCCATCCGGCGTTGTTTGTGTCCTTACTGGTTAACACAAGAAGGAACTCTTCCCTTACATAGGCTGCATTTTAAAATATGCTTATACATTCCTATTCTCATTTGTTTTCTTCATGGACCAGTGGAATTTGTTTGCTTAGCACAGCAGAAAGCAAGTTGCATAGAGTATTCAAGTTAATAATCACTAGTTTCCCTTTTAAAATGGTGACATTTTAAAAAGATTAGCTAAAACATACACGTGCCAAGTAGTACTTTAGTCTCTAGACTACTATAACATCCTTCTCCATATTTTTACTTTTCAGAAGTCCAGGTTAAATTTATCCACAGACAAATCAGGTACATTTGTCCATTTGTCTTTTAACTCAAAGAGCTCTTTTTGCTGTATAATGCTCACTTATTTGATGAACCAACAAATATCAAGCTCTTACCCATGTGTATTTTTCATTTTGATAAATTAAAAAAGGTATTTCAGTGTCATGTCTATTCTGATCATCCTCACAGTTCTTCCTCAGACTTTTAGGTTAGCACTCATCCTTCCTGAGTGATAGTTGTACCCAACATCAGTTTGAGGTCTCATTGGTGCCTTGAACAGTAACTTTAATACACCTTTATCTCTATACAGTGACCCACTGATCAACTGATTTTCTCTTTCTATATTGTTTTCAAAAAACAGCCTACCAGTTTATAGCAGCCATTTCTGTTGCTCCTAAATTATTGACTTTGTACTCTTTGTTCTTGAACTTAACTTTCTCCTTGGTTTGCTTATCATTTATTTTTTCTCCTCCAAGTGCCTTATCAAGAAGATTTTGATATCATTCAAAATATCTGAGTGTAAGAAATCCTTCTTTAAAAGGAAATCCTAATGAAGAAAGGCTTTTAATGGAACAGAAATCAGATGATCCACACACCATCTACTAAACTCATATTAAACAGATAACAGATGCCAATAAAAGAGGAGATATGTTCACATGCCACAAGACCAGCAGACACAAGAGAAATCACATAGAATATTTGTGGGATTCTAAAATATTCTACAATCCCAAACAAGGATGAAAGATTCAAAAGTCTAAAATCATTGTAAATTAAAAAATCCAAAAGAAATATAAATCAAAAATATATAAAAAAAATTTTGAAAAAAACTTCAAATTTTTATTTTCAATTTCTTATTATTTGTAATGAAGTTATTCTACATTTATCCTATATGATCAGATTTAAAGGAAATTGTGATGAAAAGACCGAAATATTTTCCCTGAACCTAGTAATTATATCATCCTTCTTGGAATTTTCAGAGCTTTTACACAACTGTTTTCACATTTTAACTGAAGTCTTACCCAAAAGCATTTTGGCTTGTCAACAAAGACAAATACAGTTTCTTCTAAAAAATATAGCAGAGAGCTGGAAGCTCTGGAAGAAGATTTATTTTCATTGCCCAGCACATCAGATTATGGCAGCCCTTCGCATCTCCGTCAGTCCAGTGATAGTGTTTTACTACTTCCCATGGATGAGTCCTGATGAACACAGAAGAAGCTGCTCACACATCCCTTCTCAGTAACAGTATGGAATTTAGTCCTTCTTTTTAACTCAAAGAATTAAAATTGCATAGTGGCCAGCTGAGACCTTAAATTAAATCTATATTTAAAAGCATTTCCATTGCGTTATTAGCAGTGGCAGATACAGCAGTTTATTCGGGATCATACCTATGAGATTCCAGCAGTTTCTGAAAATTGTTAGAGTAAATTAAAGCAAAGATTTTTGTAATACATTTTTTCCTCGTTGTGCAGACTCTCAAGCTGAGCAAATACATTATTAGTCTGATGTAAGTTTAAGTGGGTACTTAATAAAGCAGCCCAAGCTCCACAAAGATCATGGCAGGCTTATAATTCTAATTTAGTATGAATTGGAAACCTCCTGCTATTTCCTGAGGTATTTCTCTATTATCACTGTGATGTAGCACAGCTCACACTGGACCAAAATCATTAAGGCTGCAGGCACAAATGCCATAAAATGCATGTGTCAAAACACATGTATATACATTTTCTATATTTGCATGCTGAAAGCCAGACTGTTCCATACCCAGATGATTACTAACATGCTCATTTAGTTAATTGTGTACTTAATTCAGGGTTAGACTCTCAAGGGAAGGATGATGGGTTGCTCCACACAGTGCTGTTGGGTGTTGTTGCCTACTGGGATCCTGAGGCAGGCTGGGCATCACGGCTCTGCCTGCAACATGCTTGTGCCTGCCCAGCTGCTGATGCAACTTTCAGAGGTCAGTGAGTCAAGCAGAGTGGCCTGAGCTCAAAGGTAAGAAATGTCGCAAAGGTCACACCTTGCAAATAAAAACAAGCTCAGCTTTGAAGAGAGGTGCTGCCTGCAGGCATGTTTCACAACTGTGGAGCTTCAAAAGCCAAAGAGTTATTTCTACACATGCTGCTTCATCAATATGTGTGCTTCACAGAAGAGACAAGAAGACATAGTCTTGAAGCAAAACAGATATCTGACCCTACATTGTGGTGTTCAGCACAAATGGACAGAAGGACAGTGTCCACTAATCCTAAGGGACTGAACTACCTGTGGTCCAAGGTCCAGGGAAGTACAGAGACTGGAGGAAATTGACAATGGGTGTGAGAAAGCATGTAAACTGGATGCCCACAAGAGTAGAAAAGGTACAGGCAAAAATGCCTTTATTGAGAGAGAAACAATCAGTGGTTCAAGGTTTCAAAAGAAAAAATAGAAGTGCAAAGGCAGAAGCACTGAGTGAAAAGAGCACTGAAGGATGGCCCTTCAGTGACACTGGAGATCAGCTTTCAGGTACAAGAAAGCTGCAGAATAGTTCAGAGTTCAAAGAGCTAAACATATGTTTAACAACATCTCTTGGGGTTTGCCATCAATAATTACATAGTCACTAAACAGGGCAACTACAGTGCTTGGTAAACGTTTGCAGTTGCTACAGTCATAAAAGATTTACACAAATGTTAGCTTGAGGTAAGTGTAGAAGTAATTTAAGACAAAGTTTCCTCTCTTTACAATGTGTGCAAAATATTTATTTCATGTAATGTGAGCTATTTTTATGACTTGGAGATTGTTCTTTCTCCCTTAACAAATCTGGATCTATTGCAGCAAGTCTGTAATTTTTTTCAGTCTAAACTGAAACTTTACTGTTAAGCTTAACTATTTTCAAGAAAGAAATTTAAAATATCCAAGCCAATCTACTTGGTATATCATGCTCTCAATTTCTTGCAGCTAAATTAGAGGATAGGTTGCCTGAATCCCCAAGAAGTTATTGTACTCAAAATCTTGCTATAGGCAAAAGAAGCAAACCTGGTGTGCAAAGCCCATAATTTATTATTAGTCTAATCTAGCTAACTTTCTTAATCAATTAAAAATTATAAAAATGCTTAGAGTTCAAAATTCATGCAGTTAAAGTGAGGTGTGCACAAACTTTCCAATATCTCCTTGTTTGTCTGGTGTTGCTTGCCTTCCTGCTATAAGCAATGGCACCACAGTGTTCACTGGGCTGCAAGAGTCTGCATTGACCCCGCAAGGCCTTTGAAAAGCAGCAGATTGTTCTGTTGTCATTTTTTTCCTGACCGTCCTGTTAAAGCTTTCATAATTCTGTGTGTTGGGACGGCACCCTAGTCCCTGCACCGGACAACGGTGAATAATAAATTACATGAAAGTGAAAAAGATTTGTCCAAACCTGGAGAATAAAATAAATTGAGTTAATATATATATTTACTTTTCTGAATATAACACAGTTTCAATGACTAAAATATTTTTATTAATGTGTTCATTGTATGGAACTGCACTTATTCAGCCTTAAAACCTGTCTTTACTTGCTTACCTTTTGGCAAACACTTAATCACCTTTTCCACGGAAGCATACAGGAACACATGTATAAGATATATGAGAAATTAGTATCAGTACTGGAACTTCTCTGGAAAAAAAAAAAACATGTGGATAAGCTTCACTACAGAGTTCATAAAAATAGTTATTTGAAATTTTATAGATTTATGAGACAGATCTTCATCCAGTTATCACTGTTTCAACTTCAGTGAAGCCAGTGGAATTACATCTACATGTATTGAAGTTTTACTCCACACAACAAATTGACTCAGCTAAGAGTATGGTGTCAATGGAAAATTCTTAAATAGCAATTACAGGTAATGCTTCTAAGATTTTATTTCCTGTAGAAGAGAATTTTGGAAAAATAACAAATGAAATCAATATGTGATAAGCTGCAGAGTGCAATTCATAATGCTGCAATTTAGAAAATCTGTACAACACGTAACTGTTTTTTCATGTTTGATAAAGGCGCTTACCATGTGTTTTAAAGAAATGGGGAGAGAAGTAGAGAGGGAATTAATATACAAATTATATCACAGAGAATACAATGGGAGTGTTGCTTCCTTTCCTCTTCCATTTTTCCTCCCCCGTCCTAAAATTTATGGATTTATAAGCTTTAAGTACTTCATCCCTGTCCTGAACATAAGCAATGAGAGGGATACAACTCAACTGAGCAGGAATTAGTGCTGGCTGAGAGGACAGCAAAGCTCAACAGCTCCAGTAATAAGCCAAGATTGCTTTTCCTTTGTGTAACGTCATAAGACCAGGATGACAGAATAAGATGGTCCTCTCTAGGGAGTCCTCTACACAGCTCTCACACAGTATCTGCAGACCCAGGTGCCTGAGGGATCTCACACTCAGGTTATTAACTAGTTTCCATAGCTGCCATTTTCTTGTATGTAATACTTGGTGGGGAAAATATTTAGGTACAAAGCTGGACAACAGAATTCTGCAGCAAATTATCTTTGAAAAATAGTCATAAGGAGGTATTTGTAGCTGCTTTTAATCTCTTGTACCTTAAAATGTTGTTCTGTTGTTCTGGATACCTCTCAAGACTTCTACCTCCCATTTGCATTTAAATGTTTATGCCTCTGAAAACAGCATGAATTGTAGAATCGCAGAATATCTCATCGAAAGCAACCCATAAGGATCATCAAGTCCACTCCCTGCTCTTGCAGGAGCATCCAACACTAAACTGTGTCACTCAGAGCATCATCCAGACACTCCTTGGACTCTGACAGGCTTGTGCCTGTGACCCCTTCCCTGAGGATGCTGGTGACCAGCCACCACATGAGTGAAGAACCTTTCCAAATGTCCAGTCTGAACTTCCCCTCTTGCAGCTTCATTTCATTTCCTCAAGTCTTATTGCTGATCACCACAGAGGAGAGCAGCACTGCCCCTCCACTGCCCACTGTGAGGAAGCTCTAGACAGTGATGTGGTTAATAGTCAGTCTGTGTGACAGCCAATGTGTTGGACCATACAAAAATTATGCTCCCAAAAGCAGCAGCATTCTCCCATCCCCTTTTTTTTGTTTTTCAAAGCTGTTTCTTCTAATCCAAGAAATTCCCGGTGTGCATTCATAGAATCATAGATTATGCTGAGTTGAAAGGGACCCATCAGGATCATTGAGTCCAACTCCTGGGCCTGTGTAGGACATTCCAAGAATTCCACCACATGCCTGAGAATGTTTTCCAAATGCTTTTTGAACTCAGACAGGCTTGGCATTGCGACCACTTTCCTGGGGAGCCTGTTCCAATGCCCAGCCACCATCTGGGTGAAGAACTTTTCCTGATATCCAACCTGAACCTCCCCTGATTCAGCTTCATGCCATTTTCTTGAGTCCTATCACTGATCACAGGAATTAAGAGATTGGTACTTGCCCCTCCACTTCCCCTTGAGAGGATGTTGATGAGCACCATGAGGACTCCTCTCAGCCTCTTCTCCTCCAGGCTGAACAGACATAGTGCCCTCAGCAGTTCTTCATACAGCTTCTCCTCAAGGCTCTTCTCCACCCTATCTCTCCAAGTGGATCCAGTCTGCCCTTTTTCCCTGACGCTAAACCCAGGCCCACATTGTTTCTTTTTCTTAAAAGTTGGAGTCTTCCTCAAATAGAAAATAAAACACCATTTTGACTGTGCTTTTGGAAACAATATCAGTTATATGAGGTCCCCTTATTCCTCATCAGGTGGGTCTCAATTCTGTTTTTCCTGGAAAAAAGAATATGCATTTATTAGACCATTTTTTTCAGATCTCAGTGTAGCTTGGTATCAGGAGGTGGGAGAAGGGGGTGGTGTGAAGTGTCACTATCATTATCACTAGTCACATCACCATGAATGTAGAAGTTTTAGACGTGCACATTTTTACTGCTCTTCATTTTATAGTTCACATTTTACAAAGCTGTGATAATTTTCATGCTATTTCTATAAAACCTCTCAAAGTTATCACTATATTGTTTGCATTGTTTATATTGGAACACTATCATAATAACGTAACATTATATTGTAGTAAGGTATTTCCCTATTAAGTTATTTGAAGAGCATATTAATTCTTTGTGTGTGCTGATCTGGGAGCTTTTTCTGTTTAATCATACATTTCTGTAGAATCAAAGACATACAAAGCTGAAAGCAACCACAGGAGAACACCATCTCCAATCCCCAGCAATTAGCTAGAATTAATTATTTACAATTCCTTTCTAAGTTACTCTCCCCAATACCAAATCCCCGTCTACCATGTGTATCAGCATGTTTTGTCCTTATTTGCTTACATTTTGTTATATATTTTTATATACTTGTTTATGCAAACTATTTTCATGTTTCCTCGTAAATCACTGTTAAAAAACAAGTCTTTGAGAATGCACTGATTATTAACAATTCCCTATTTACATTCTATTATTATATGACATTTTTATAATAAACCTCAAAAATAATCACTTAGCAAATTTTTAGTCCATTAAATATGCAACACTGATTTTTTTATCATTTTGTTTCCTTTCTTTTGAAGCTAAATGTCATATACACCATGAAGGAAGCAAGAATATGGAATTGATTCAAATTGTGCTGCTTTTAATTTAATAATAAAATATGATACTATCTGTTATACTGTTATCAGTGTCTTTTTTTTTTTTTTTTCAATTAGAAATGAATAATTTGCTTATCTTTTCAGCTGGCCTGTGACAGCCAGAATACCCTGAGCTGACAAAGGGCAAACAAGTGATCTGATTTGGAAAAAGCATTGTAAATGTCAAATTTGTCATTTGCGTTCTCGTATTCCAGCCCTACCTTCTGCAGAGAGTAAGTAACAAGTCTGTGTTGAAGAGTTGCTACTCATTATAATTCTAAGGTAGAATTAAACTATGAGGAAAACTGGTGAAGCACATCACACCCTCTTGGAAGGCAGGGGAGTGAGGTCACACTGTAGTTCACCTTGCTACACAGACAGAAAAGAAACTTCAAAAGAAGAATCCACACATCAAAGACTTCTTACTTTTTTTAAAAAAACCCATACACAATCCCCCTTAAATCTTTCATCTACAGTCTCACAAATGTGCAGTTCTAATCAAACACACAGCAATGTATGTCCCTGTAAATAAAAAATATAAAGAAAAAAGCTGCTGGTGTGGATGGCAAGATGCAGAAAAGTTCTGGTATCCGTAGCCATGAGCTAGAGACCTGATCATTAATATCTCATCTTCACACTAGATGGACCAGCAATTGAATTGACTCCTTCATTTCCAGCTCTGAAGGATACCTCAGAAGCAACCCTGCATTAATGACTGTAAAACAAGGTCTCCCTGTCAGGCTTAAAAATTATATCCATGAAAAAAACCTCAACCCTTTGCTTTGCCAGATTAAATGTTTTTATTTCCTACTTTTAAAGTGATGCAAACACACCTAAAGAGAAGAGAGACTCTCTGGGGTCAGAGGTAAAAATCCAAAGAAAACAGGACAGTGGCACCCTTCAGGGTACCTAAAACTATAGACTTTACAGTAGCATCCTCTTGTGTCAGACTATACAGGGTCAGGCTTGCTCTACTAACAGTGTCAGCAGTGTCAATATTAGGGTTTACACATTATTCAATCCTGATGAACTTTATCTGCATGATCTCCTGGAAACAGACGATCCATGGCTTCAGGAAACTTGTATTTTCACAGATCCTCTTATCGTGTGTTAAGTTTCTGCATGAACGTTATATCATAATTTTCAATTTAGGCAATAAATACAGAACATATCCTGTTGCAAGAAAGAAAAGGACTCTTAGACCAATAGTGTTAATCATCATAGATTCATAGAATCTAGATTCATAGATCATTCTAGAATCATAGATTCAGTCATGGAGTCACAGAATGGTTTCAGCTGGAATGGCCCTTAAAGATCATCGCATTCTAATCCCTCTGCCATAGGCAGAGGCACCTTCCACTAGACCAGGTTGCTCAAAGCCCCATCCAACCTGGCCTTGAACACCTCCAGGCATGGGGCATCCACAGCTTCTCTGGGCAACCTGTGCCTGTGCCTCACCACCCTCACAGTAAAGAATTTCTTCCTAATATCTAATCTAACCCTATTCTCTTTCAGTTTAAGGCCACTCCCCCTTGTCCTATCACTACCTGCCCTTGTAAAAAGTCCCTTCCCAGCCTTCTTGTAGGCCCCCTCAGGTACTGAAAGGCTGCAGTCAGGTCACCCCTAAGCCTTCTCTTTTCCAGGCTGAACAATCCCAATTCTCTCATCCTTCCCTCAGAGGAGAGGTGCTTCAGCCCACTGATCATCTTCATGGCCTCATCTGGAGTCACTCTAACAAGTCAATGTCCTTCCTGTGCTGGGGACCCCAGAGATGGATGCAGCACTGCAAGTGGGATCTCAGCAGAACAAGTAGAGGATCAGAGTCACCTCCCTCATCTGCTGGCCACAGTGCTTTTGATGCAGACCAGGACATGTTTGGCTTTCTGTACTGCAAGTGTACATTGCCAGCTCATGTCAAGCCTCTAAACCACTAGCACCCCCAGTCCTCTATGATAGCTTTGATCTGTTCTCAGAATTTAGTAAAACCATGCTAAAATTATGACATTGTTACAAAAGGTATCTGTGCCTTCTGTTTATCACAAATACTTGTGTTCGTGTGTGTGTGGCCGTGTGTGTGTGTGTCTGTAACACACCCAGCTGTACTTTCATTTACTCATGCACCCAGCATGTCTGGCTGTCTTGACAGGAATATGAACTGTGTGTGCCTGGCGGAATTAACTACAATTCTTTTCATAAAGAATCCAGTCTCTCTGGCAACACACAAGCTTTAGTTCCATTATCTAAATCTTTTATCTTCCCTTCTTTGATTGCAGGATAGTTTTTCATCTCTATATTTTTCAGTGAATGAAGTGCAGATGAAGTCCTCTTATGTGACAGAAATATTCAACCTTTCCTGTGAAATTGCCCTGAAGGTCTCATCAAAGACAACACCCTCTGAATTATTAGGTGAATATGTTAAAAATAGTCATTTGCATGCCATTAAAATAACACAGACACTGCTGCTAAAACTTCCATCTTGTCCTTTGAATTTATGTGCACTGAAAACAGCTCTTTTGTAAATATAATCATTATCCTCCTTTCTTAAAAGAATCATAAGAAAAGATGTTACCTCTTTCTACTTCTTTGATATTTTTTTCTTATGCATAAAGAAATACTGGGCCATTCTGCAAGCCATTCTTTTAGGATAAAAATTCTTATGAAAACTTCCTAAAACTTAAAGAACTGTAGTTATGCTGGGTATTCTTTTGGCCATTCTCTGCCTTTTTATATTAACACAAATCTTTCCCATTCCTGGTCTTTTTGTCATATTCATTGATTGAGTTTAGGGTGGATCAGAAGTACTGTTAATAACTAAATTTGCACCTCGTTTGTCAGTACAGAGGTGGCAGTCTGTCCCTCAAGCGATTTTGCTGCACAGCTTGGTTGTTGTGTGTGCTGCTCTGAATGCATTTCCTTAGCTTGGACCTTCTTGTCCTCTTGCAGTCCTACAGCTCCATGAGCACAGTCACAGCTAACCCTGCAGTATCACTGTCCTTTTCCTCATTCAGTCTCAGGCCAATGTATGTTGGTTCATTTGTCAAAATCCAAACAGGCTGTCCTGGCTGCAGCAAATCAAGCTATTGTTGCAGGTCTTTCACATTGTAATTGCTTGTCTTTCTGGGAATAATGTTATGTCTTGAATGCCAGGTCTTTGCAATCAAAATTCTGGCTTTAGGACGCTTGCTTTGTGCCATGCCTGGCTGCCTTTTCTTGCCCATGATGCACATCACTGCCTTAACAAGCTGCTGAGTTCCTGCAGAGCCATTAAATCTTTGTGCCTCTTCTCTCCCTTCCTCTCTTCCAGGCTTGTTGTAGCTGAATCACCCAGCACGTGCACAGACAGTATTCCAAAACAGGATTTCATGAAGAAAGGAGAAGAAAGAGATAGAGTATATTCTCCTATCTAAAACACAGTAAATATTTTTCTACTTGTGGTGTGTAGGGTTTGTAACCCAAACTCAACCTGAGAGAGCAAAGCAACATATCCATAACAGTGCCTTCAAAATCATCAAAAGCAGCATCAGGCTGTAATAAGAACCTTGCTATATTAACAGAAATCACTTTTCTCACAGTTATACTTAATTTCCTATATAATACTTTATATCTCAGATCATAATAATTGGTCATTATAATTTGTCTAATACTATTCCAAGGTAAAGACAGAGTATTCAATATATGCAGAAAGAGTCTGATATTCTGTGTTTTTTTCTGGTTTAGGGGATTCTTTGAGCAAGGATATCTGTAGATTTTTAGATAAAACAAATCTTGTTGGATTGTTTTATTTTTCCCTTCCTCAGGACTGAAAAATAGCTTGTATATTTTTCAGAAAATTTGTTAGTAGCAGACACCAGTCAAAGCACTGAAATGCAAATTCTGGAAAAACGTTGCAAAATTCTGGGCATGCTGGTTTACACTGTATAATTCATCTTCTTTCTTTTATCCTGTAATCTCTGGCTGAGCTGCCATGCAGTATATGCTCCATCCTTGCCTATCTCAGGTAGCACTAGTATGCATTTGTTTATCATCTTCCTTGATAAAGTCCATCCATCATTCTAATGTCATTATTTGTCTTATGATAAATTCTGTCAAGATTGGTAGAGTATGATTAGTTTTTCAGACTCTAAAATAAAGATCTCTTTAAAGCCTACTGATAGGTAAACAGAAATTCCAAAAATCTCATCTTGTGCATTGACAGCAAAGAGGGTCAAACTCACCACAATAAAATAGCTGGGCACAGAGTAGAAAGGTTGCCAGGGACACTGAACATGAATTTTTCAGCTCTTTCACTGCCTGCCTATTGATATCTATTGCCTGCTAAATGACACAAAATGTCAAAATTCCAGAGAAAGAATGTCCTCTAAACAGAACTTCCTTAGGAAGATGTAGCCAGCTTTTCCAGTTAAAGTCACATAGTCTCAAGTAAGATGTAGACCCATCATTTGGTGTGACACACAGTGTAATTTAAGTCAATTTGTCAACAGAAAATGATCACAGAAAAAAAATCCAATCTATTAGTCCCAGTTGGGACTGTGCCTTGTCCCATGCATACTCCCATGGGGGTGCACACAGTCATTTTGACTTTCCCCTCTTTCTCTCACCTTAATCTTCATTTGGTCTTCTGCTCTGGAAAAGGTGGGAGCCTCCTTCTGCAAGTACTACTTGGTCAAAGACACCAGTGTGTCTGCCAAAGTGCTGAACCTTTTTACACAGTGCATGGTACCAGATGATGCACGCAACTGGTAATTGCCATTTTGGCATACCAAGAATGAGATGGTCAGACCATCCTTGCCTTTTTCTCTGTCCAGACAAGCAAATGAGAATCAGTTCATTTGCTGTGACTGTCAGTCAATTACATCTCTTGCTCTGAGTAAATATCAAACACTCCGCTCAAGAGATATTGTGCCTAAATGTTCTGGCTCACAATTGCCAGCTTCAGTTATTAATTCTACGGTAGGTGAAGCTGAGAGATAAATTTGGTTATAGAAGATTTAACAGAGGTTATATTTATTAACCCTTATTTAATCATCTCAGCCAAGCAAACAGCTTTGATCTACAGCGCAGAGCTGTAGTTCAATATTTACACCTTGCATGAAAATATGGCATTTAATCTAATCAAGTTGGCCAATGCTGAACATGCCACATTAAATGTTTGCTCTTCAAATCTGGAGTTCACTCATTCTGTCATTCTAATTCCCGAACCCAATTTGGAAATAGTTTGCATTACATGCTATCTTGCAGCTTTATGTGTTTGCCTACTAAACACAGGTTAAATGACCTTGTCGTGTGAATGTGACATTGTTAAAATCAAAGAATAAATGCAACAGTATTATCTACTGAAAGAAAGACTAATACATTGCTAACAGCAGAAAGACAAAATATCTCTCTATTCATAACAGTTCTTTTGCTACCAAAAATAATCTTGCTTTTTTGTTCCTCAGCAGAATATTAGCAGCTTGTGTGATCACTGGAATTTTTTCTCTTCCTGCTCTAGTAAAATCCTTAAAACAGTAGGTTGAAAGATGAACAAACAAAGAGGGAGACAGAAAAAATAAACAGTGTAAAGTTAAATTCTCTAAAAAAATGACAGTCTAAAACAAAGCAGTGAAGCCTGACTCTAATCTCACAAAAAACAATTCCAGTAAAACAGGAGTAATTCTAATGATCTTAAAAGAGGTACAATGGGAGAATGAGATCACAGTTCAATCCTTATTTCCTCATTGCTTCTTAGGTTTCTCATACTGGAACTGGACCAGCAAGGGAAAAAAATCATACTTAAAAATCAACCAACCAACCCACCAATCAATATTTCCCCTCTCTCCTCCACAAAAAAACATAGTAACAAAATGGTAACACAGTAACAAAGACAGAACGAATTAGAAATTTTCACATTGTCAATTTTAAAACATCTGCATTTTTTACTTGCAGTAAGTTTTTGATACAGGCTGTCCTCACAAATGCACATCTGTGGTTGTGGAAAAACCTAACTTGAATAAAGAGGCAGAGTTGTGCTGGTCACCACTAGAGGAAAATCTCGTTACATGTTTTAAGTGTTTCTTCAAAGGACTGGTGACTGCAGTGGGGGACTGCAGTGATGGGAAGGGAGGGCCAGGACGTGGCCACTCCATCAGGCCATAATGGCACCGTGCTGTGCTGTGAGACAAACCAGCTCCTGGACCCAGCACGTGTTCCTCCTGCACTCTGTGAAACCCTGCAGCATAGACTCATCCTTTGAAACAGCTCTTTTATTTTCAGCCTTACTTTACTCTATTATCTGCAACAAAACACAGAGAACATTTCAGTAGTTCTTCTGCATACAAACATATTAGTATTAAGCTAAAACCTGTTTTCTTCCAGTACACAATGGGTTATTGCTTCCATCCTTATTTCTTTTTTTTGCAAATATACAAATATATATGTAACTACATACATAAAGGATATCATAAATGGTTTAGAGAGGAAAATATCAATTTCACTGACAGAATAATACAAAGATATTATAATAAACCAGACTATACATTACAGAAAGAAAATTCAGTGATTTATCCATGTTCACAAAGCCTGAGCAAGCAATAGACATCCACACATTAATTCACCTGCCCTAACTTAGATACCTCAAAGTTTCAGTTCTGGAATCACAGCTACTCAACCTATATTCCTCTTAGGGCCAATGGAGGAAAAAGATCAATTAAAGCAGCTTTCATCTCATCCTAAAATAAGTCATGTTCTGGAGGCCTAATTCTCTCCATCCAATAGAAAGATAACATAGAGCTTCCAGTTCAGCCATAGATAAATTTATATACTTTAAGTGATACAGATGATCCACCAAGATTTCCTGATTCCTTTGCTATATATTATATGGGGGGGTGTATTGCATAGAGGGAGACCTAAAGAGTTTGGTTTGTGTTCCTCTGTATTTTTCCATTGCTGCCAGTGGTATTTCATTCTTTTCTTCCTTCCACTTACAAAACACCTGACTGTTAAACACGATGAACTATTTTATTGTTAAGCATTTAAGAAGAGATAAATGATGGTTTGAATGTTAATGCACCAAGGTAGATCAGAATCTTAGCACTGTTAAATGGTTTCTGAGCCACTAGAGCATAGCGTCAGTGCTATAAAGAAGCACTCCCGGATGGATTGTTAGCAATACTCTAACTCTTTTCAGGACAATAATATTGACTTCACATTAGATAAACATGAATCTTCTAAACAAGAGGTGAATACACAGGAATCAGCCTCTTTGTGTCTAGCAGCTAAACGGTGGTAGGACACACTCTATAGAGTTTCATTTTAACTGTAATTAGCTTTTGCAGTGAAGTGCAGTAAGGTAACAAATGAGGTACAGTGCTGCAACACAGGACTAAAGAGAGAATAGAGGAGGTCATACTCTTTACCTTGACAATTTTTTTTCCACAAAAACCATTATTAGTAAAACACAGACATTAAATGACACTTATGCTTTCAAATAGGCAGTGTGTGGGGGGAAAAAAAAGGTTTAAAAAGTGAGATATTTAATCTGTAGTTGTAAGTTTTTCAAATGTGAATGCTGACACTTTCCTCTTTAGCTGTAGACCACATATTCTGAAAAAGTAATGCAATAGCTCAGTAAATTGCTTAGCATTTACCAATTGGAAATGCATGGTTTATGATCCCAGCAGAAGTCAGATGCATCAGTGAATTTTTACTTGTACAGGTGCAAATTTCTGCCTGTTAATGAGAAACAGAACAACTGAATGCTACAACTGAATTTATTCAGATCTTGGAAGCATAATATTGGTTTTACTACAGTTCTACCAAACAGTAAAATCCAAAAAAATTCATACTTATGATAACGCAAAAGTAGTCTTTAAATTACAGGAATGTAGGAACTAGAAATACAGAATTTGAGGCAATTATTTATTCCCCTACAGTCCTACCATCACTTATTTCAGTACAGAAATTTGAAGTCTTTTACCCAAGAATCATCCCAAGAAATACAACAGAAAACACAGCTGAAATAGACCTCACGAGGCAGGGTAATCCACACCCGTGATCCAACCCTGAATCAGCTCTCTTCAAGGTCTTCTTGATGGTTGTTTCTCTAAATCAGCCTGCAAAGTCTTTTATTTCAAAGATTAAATCTCCTTATTTAAACAAAAAATAAAAAAATGCATCTTATTTTCATGAATTTCAATCACATTCTTTATGTCTACAAGCTCACTGAAAAATTCTTTTCACAGAGAAACTGTGATGCAGTTAAAATATTCACTGGTTGCATATCATTTCTATACTCCACTTGGGTTTCCTTTCAGCCTTACTTGATGGCACTTTGAAAAATTCTTACAGGTAAATCTGGATGTTATATCCTTCATCTGTTCATATCTTGCCTCACAAATCTCACCCTCAAATGCAACATTGCAAGATAATCTAACAATAATAAGGAAGTTAGATCATGAAAATATAACCGTCACCCTTCTTTGGAAATTTGAAACTGTCTTCACTGTAAGTTGAGGTACTCTGAAGAAAGACACAGAGTTGACAAGGCAAAAGAAAATTCTGTTTTCAAATGCTTGTCAACAAGGCTGTCATTTGCTTCAAAATGTAAAGGAATGTAGGAAAAAGACGAGCATTGGCCAAGAAAGAGAAAATTTCGGAAAGTTTATTTAAAAATTTGTCAAAAAGTTGCCACTGGTTTCATTACACCTTTAGAGGCCGAGTGCTTCATTGTGTGCCTGCCAACCCAGTCTCTCACTTCTGCATTAGAATTGTTCATGTAGCCTTGCCACAAGCTGCATGGCTTCCATGGCAGACAATCAAAGGGAATTTTTCCAGAGCCCTGAATGTTAAAAATGTAAAAAAAAACCAAGACAGAAAACAATTAGGTTACCTATGCAGCACCAGTCATACAAGGATCTCAAAAATGCTTTAAAGGTACTAATCATCTGAATGGCTAGGGACTACAGATTATTACAGCATATAAAAATAAAGTACATATACTAGAATTATGTACGTTTTACTAAATATTCATGCATACATTGAACTGTACTTTAAAATAAATGTCCCCTGATATTTACTTCATTGCTACTTTGCTCAGAGGTATTTTCTAGAATATTATGTTATATAAGGCCATACTCTCAACTGAGATAAATCAGTATCATCCTCGTTTCAAATGAGCTGCACTGAGTTTAAACCAGTAGAAAATCTAGCCAATTTTCTTCATCCTTTTACAGAAAGCCCCTGTATGCAGCACAGAACTTGTGTTTGAACACAAAGAAAAATAAGATTTCCAGTGTATGCACAGCAAGGAAAATTACTAGCTTTTGGATATTGCAGATTTAAGGGATATATGAGAAGCTTATGAGCTCTCAGACTCTACTATATTGCTTTGGAAGCTGGACTAGGATAGACATGATGAAGAGGTTTAGCAGGGTGCATATTAGAAATTGGAGTAAGCTGCAACCATGCAATAAAAATTATGGCAGACAATACAATATAATGACTTTATGAAGCACTGGAAGCATCCAAAAGAGCTCATCTCAAGTTTTGCTTGCAAGTAAATTATTAACTTGGTATCCAAGTACAGACAAGTTTCTGCCTCTCTTTCTCAGTTGTTTGTTGTTTTTTTTTCCCTTTCTTCCAGTCTATAAGTTTTGGCTAAAGATAAGATTAATAAAAATACATATGAAGACTCTTTCATCATTTATTTAATGTTTGGAACAAGATGAACAATGAGTTCAAAACTTCAGAAAGTTTTTATTTTAATCCACTCCAAACTCAGAACAAACACAACTTTTCTCAGTGGAGAGAGATGGAAGAACAGGGACTTGCTCTTCAACATAATAGAGAAAAGAGAAGCAGATCTTGAGAATCAGCTGGTTAAAAACCAGGTGATTTAGAGCTGATGCTAAGGAAAGAGGTCACCTTGCTCTAAATGCAGTACTTCAGCTTGTGCTGCCTTTCTAACAAATTAAAAAAGAAACTATTTCCAGGCACAAGCCTGGAATTTCCTGCAAAATGCAATTATTAGATGCAATTGTTAGAGTCCATGCAATTATTAGAGTCCTGATAACTCAAGCCATCTCAGAAATGGTACAAGATTGACCTTAGATCCCCAAGAACTATAAGATGTGCTGTCCCAGGAATGGATATGGCCAAAGCAAATTACAAAACTAGACAAAAACCTGGGAGTGGGGATGTATGCTCAGGTATTGCCTTTTCTCAGGAGCAGTGGCAATGGTAACAGCTGGATTGAGAAGGGCATTTCACACAACCCAGTCTCCTCTGAGGTCATACCAGCAGTTGGTGATTCCATTTTTTAGGATGTTGGCTAAGACAGACTGTACAGGTGGGTTGGACTATGGCTCTTTGCTGCCCTAGCTAACATGGAGACGCATAAATGTAGGTATCTAAATACTGGCACATTCTGCCAGGTGTTTATGGCCCTGTGTATTGTGTTTGAGTGACCAGGTTTTGCAAGCAGGGGGGCTACAGGGGTGGCTTTTGTGGGAAGATGCTGGCAGAGCCAATCCCGGCCGGCTCCAAGACAGACATGCCACTGGCCAAGGCTGGGCCAATTAGAAATGGTGGTAACACCTCTGTGATAACAGATTTAAGAGGAAAAGAATAGTTACTGCACAGAAGGAATTGCCTCCAGAGAAGAGCAGGGTGAGAACATGTGAGAGGTCACACGACACCAGGGTCAGTGGAGAAGGAGGGGCAGAGGAACCAGAGCTGAGATTTCCCTGCAGCCTGTGGTGCAGCCCATGGTGAGGCAGCTGTGCTACAGTCAATGGAGATCCATGGGGATGCAGAGATCCACCTGCAACCCATGGAGGAGACCCACACTGGGCAGGTGGATGCCTGAGAGGAGGCTGTGAACCTGTGGGAGGGCCACACTGGAGCAGGTTCCCTGGTAGGACTCATGATCCTGTGGGCGACCGATGCCGGAGCACAGGAAGAACTCTTCTCCCTGAGCAGCGGCAGAAACAATGTGTGATGAACTGACCATAACCCCCATAAATTTCCTGTCTCCCCAAGCTACAAGGGGAGGAGGTAGAGCTGGAAAGAAAGGAGGGGTGGGAGAAGGTGTTTTAAAGGTCTTATTGTACTTCCCATTACCCTGGTATGATTTTGTTAGTAACACATTCAATTAATATCTCTAATTCTAGTCTGTTTTGCCCAGTATTCGATGAGTGATCTCTCTCTGTCATTATCTCAACACATGAACCCTTTGTTATATTTTTCTCCCTGTCCAGCTGCAGAAGAGACTGAGAGGGTGGCTTGGGTGTGTGCCTGGGTCAATCCATTACACTCTGTTATTCTTAATGGAAATCCAGGCAAAGTAGAACTTATGTCTGATTTAGGGTAAACTTTTTTATGCATATTTCCTGTTTCAAAGATAGCATAAATCTTTATCCCTTATGAAGATATATTGTAGCAAAAATATTAAAGAGTAGTAGATGCTCAAAGCTTTGTGGTAGGATCATTACTTAAAATGTTCAAACCTCTCAGTCATGTTCTTTATTTTCAGAAAATCCTTCTAGATTTACAGTATGGCAAGAAGATTGAGCCACTGAGAAAAACATCAGGGAAAATTCAGGAGGTGTCCACTTCTATTGGTGAATAGTTGCAGCATTTTGCAACAGAAATCACTAACTGGCCAATATTCACTGTGAGGATAATCAAACAGATAACTGGCAATGATCACACTTAAAGGTAAGATTTTCCACACTCGTTTGCTGTGGAATGTTGCTGCTATAGAGTACTGTTGGAAAATGTTGCTGTCAACTGATGTCAATTTGCTGTTTGCTCAGGAAAAATCAAAGTAGGCTTGAATGAATGGCTAAACTGGGAAGGTAAGGCCTGGCAAGAAAATAAGTGAAGACAGATACAGTGCAGGCACTGAATAGCTCCATGACCATAAACTGACCCAACAGCACTTATGGAAATTTAGCTAATTACTAGTAAGAGGGGAAAAATTAGAGTCCACAGAGAAAAAGAATTCAAAATGGATTATGCTGCTTCTGCATTCACCAGCTGTAATATGTCATCTTTAAAAACGGCAAGATGAGTGATCATTCTATAAACCTTTAATTCAAATGTGATATCTACAATATGTATGTGGAAAGTCAAAAAATCTAAACTAATAAAAAATTATATGAATTCTTTTAAAAGCAAAAGCCTTCTAAATGATGCAATATGCCAAGTAGGCTCATTTTATAACAAATGTTAAAATGTAAAAGATTCAAAAATTTCTTTATTTCTAAAATAACCCAGAAAGAAAGATAGAAATGAAGTTAAAATCAAAAAGACTCTGTTTCATAATCATGTGCTGTAGTTCATACAAAAGGATAACTTTTATGACAAACTAAAAAAAGAACCTGTCATTGAACAGAACTTGAAACAAAAAAAATGATTTTCACTGAATAGCAAGAAAAACATATGAAAATAACTAAGAAGTGACAGGAAAGTTGTTCTTTCCTGAATGAAGCTCTGATGACAGATTGCAAAACTCAACTTCTGGGATTTAACTCTGCTGCTGTACAAATATCACACCAAATGTTAATGTGAAATATTCAGTGAAGAGAAAGCCTCATTACCAGGTATTTTAATTTCAATTTGGGAAAAAAAAATACAGTATTCTGTGTTTTTTCTTCTTTTCCACTCTTCACAATGGGATTCTTTCCACCAGTTTCCAGAAGCTGTACAGGTTTCAAAAAGCCCTCGATAAAAATATTTCTCAAAAAGAAGCAAATGCCTTTTTTTTTTTTAGCAGCACTTTAAAAAGTGCAACTTCCGATACCTTCTCTCTGCTGCTTAACAGATTCTTCTTTTTTTCTGCCCAGAAGGTGCAGCTCAACCTCCCCAGTTGGCACTGGCCAAGCTCCTGCTCCTTCCCGCAGCGTTGCGACGCAGCCGTGGCAGCGCCATCCCTACGCCTGAGCACCCGCCAGACACTCACACCACGTCAGCCTGGACTGAAGGCAAGGCAAAAACACCTGCCAGAGCCAGCTTTCTGTCTGCCTGAGCCCTGCCGTGCCAAAATCCTTCTGCTCACCAGTGTGTAGGTTGCTAAAGACACCGAAAGCCATCACCCTTTCTACAGCCCAGGAAGATTTTAATTTTTGAGGGGGGCATTGTTTTTTCCTTCAGGGTCTTGGCCAATGCAGTTTTTCTCTTGCCTTTCAAAACTAGTTTTCTGCTTCAAAGCAGAGCCAGACTACTCAAAGGAAGGATAGATGCAGAAACAGGGGCAAAAATAGTGTCTTCGTTCTGAAGAATTACATTTCTTGTGGCACACTATTTCGAAATATTCTAGAGCAGCTTCAGTTTTAGTCTTCAGCACTTTTAGTTCCCAGTCGTGAAAACACTTAGCTATTGCACACCAACTTCTTGTAAAGAGGTTACATTAAATGTCCTTCAATATTTACTGCCGTTCTTCACTCTTTTAATGGCCATTTTTAAGTTACTGTTGGTCTATCTCAAACACTTGATGATTAGCCAGGTCATCACATTATCAGATCCTGGATTTTATTTGCTGATGATATTTCCACTGTTTTGGTTTTGTGGTTACACTTTCAAATTAATGTGAAAAAGACAGCCCATTTACTGAAGCAAAGAAAAGAAATTGAAAAACAGTAGAAAGAAAAATTAGTTGTATCTGCTTTAAAGACAGGAAACCGAAGAAACACAGATGCAACAATGTTGTGAAAATTGTGAAGATATTTAAGGCAGAGGTGAGAACCCAATCCTGGTAGGACTTGTGATCCTGTGGGCGACCCATGCTGGGGCATGGAAAGGACTCTTCTCCCTGAGCAGCAGCAGAAACAATGTTGTGAAAATTGTGAAGATATTTAAGGTAGAGGTGAGAACCCATTCCAGGTGTCCTACATACTCTTGGTATAGACACACACTATGCTTTTTTTAAAGAGTTGAACCTTAGAACACTTTTTTTTTCTAACCAGCCACAATCTGTTTGAAGTTCTCAGGGAAGCACAACTAAACTTAGAGTTTTTAAGAACAACATCCTCACTGATGATTTTGCATGCTCTCCTTTGACTCTACTAAAATCAACAGAAATACTTTTAACAAGCCAAGTGCAACTCTGCCTAACCTTATAAATAATTCTGGAGCAGTTCTGTTTGAGTTCCAAGCTAAGGTTAGAGTTGACTATCACTGCATTATATTGCATAAGGATATCACATGGTGTAAATTTTTTCCTTAATAGTCTGTGTGTTCTGGAAGCTAAGTCATAGGTGATTTACTCTCTAGTGAGTGTTGTTAGTGCAGCATATTACACACTTGGCTAGCCCCAGTTCTTATTCATGGCTTTTTATTTTTATTTTCAAGGATTAGGCTAAACCACGCATAGAGGGTAGGTAAGAATTTTTATTCTCTTTCATACTGCTGTACTTGGAGATATGCAATGGAGAAACATATTTTAAAAAAGGTTAAATTGCAGAAGCTTCACTTTTTTTTACATAGATATTCACTACTAAAGAGGAATATACAAGGAGGTTGAACCCTTCAGCTCCTTTGAGTTTACATCTGTGTCATGCTTTATGGATTGGAGAAAATTTTGCAAGTGTGAAGATGAGGAGTGGAGCTGTGAAATTCAATTACTATGCTTTGCAAAATTTGGGAATCCGTGCTGACTGTCTAATAATATGAAATATAGTGACTGTCTCGTTTTTCTTTTTTGCAAAACACATCTGATTTTTTCTCTTCCTGAAATAGTTCCTATTATTAAAAATAATAAAATCTTTTGCATCCTCCAAGAAAAGAAGAACCTTTTCTTCAAAACAGATAAGAGATCTAAGTATTTTTTACAAAATTTGAAAATCTTAAACTTATTTTCTAACTTGCACAGAGAAAAGCCCATCATTTCATGATAACTTTTTGGCTGATGCGAGGTAAAACAGGATGTGATTAGAACTGAAAGCTATCCAGTTTTATTTATCCCTGGTTCTCTGATTTAAAATGAAGCCTGGCTGTGTGCAGATGATAACTGTGAGCAAAGGTTGACATCAATTGCATCTGTAGGACGAGCTGTCTCTGTGTGGGGGAAAATATCACCTTTTTTAAAAGATGCTGAGTGACACTGACAAAATAGACAAGGGAGTCTAGATCAATGACATAAAAATAGTTGTCGTATAATGATTAGTGAACTACCGCTCATAATAATCTCCTTCAATAGACTCCTCTGACGATAATGTTTGATTATTTGAACATATCATAGGGTTAATTATGGCTAGGCTGAATTTTACAGTCTAATTTGTATTTTTACAATATGTGACATTTGAAAGCTAGAGATAATTTTCAGTATCTTATTAGGTGTTTGAAATTCAGTTTGTAGCTTTTGCTTCAAACAGCAGCCTTTTAATTTAGTGCCTCTTTAGCAGAGTGGGCTTGATGTGGAATAGTCATTAAGGTAGTCACCATATCCATAGGGAGTCTCATGGGAAGGTGTCTATCAATTTACCCCTTAAAAGAAAAACGGTATTAACAGTCGTAAATCTAGTTCAGTTCCTTTTTTTAGCTGCAAAACAGAGGAGATTTATCTGACAGGAACCTGTGCTGTTCTTAAAATCCTCTAAACTATGGAGGAATAAACCAGTTCAAGTAAAATATTAAAACAGTAATATATTGAAGACACATAGCCTTATGCATCAAAAGAGCCCAAAGAATTTAACCAAAATTAATCTCATATATGCATCTCTCTTTCTCTTTCTACCTATTCATCTAGGATATTGTCCAGTGAGTCATGATATTTGGACAGCACACAATTAAGCCTTACTCTTCTCTCTTAAGATGAAGAACTATTATCCCCTATCCTATCCAAAAGATAAGACAGGTATAGAGAGAAATGCTAGTGAAGATATGCAGATACACTCAAAATGTGCACCACAAAACTTGAAAATCAAGTATCCTGGCCTAGATGGTGGGGCAGAGGATTCATCTCACCTTATTTCAGATGTCTGTGATAACACCAGCTTCTTCCTTTATAAACAGCAATGAGGAAGAAGCATTGATTCCTTTTGTCTGTTCTTTTTAGGATCAGCTGACCTGTGCTTTAGGGGGTTTATTGCTCTCTTCTGACTGCAGTGGTAGCCCAGAGGATCTGATCAAGTGGAGGTGTAAGGTGAATACCTACTGCTGGCTTATTCATACCTGATAGGTTTCAAACAGAGTGAATCTTGGTTAATTTTCAAGTTTTCTGCTGAGGAACATTAGTTTATGACATTCACTCTCCAGTCTGTACTAGAACTGTCAGTGCCAAGAGCAAAAAGCCTGCTCTCTGGAAATCTGCATACTCAAGCAATTCACTGTTTTACTTAGAATAATCTTTTTGACATTTCTTGATTCTAAAGCTCTCTAGAAGACTCTTCAGGGTGTCTTGAGACAGATCTGAACTGGAAGACTTGATGACATAAGATTTAATGATCCTTTTCTCCTGCTGCAGATACTCCAGGCTCATGTGTTGTATGAGATCACAGAATAGATTCAATAATGATGGGATATGTTACTAATTACAGCTGGTAGTACTTGTAGTCACTTTGCAGTTATTTATGTACTTACCTCTAAATCACTACAGTTTTTCCAGCTTTCAAAAGCAAAGCTGGGTTAGAAAAACATTATAACGAATTATAAGAAATAAAGTGCTAAATATTTTTTAATGAATTATATAGCTTATCTATACCCAATACAACTATTTAGGATAGCCCCTAGAATAGCTAATAGATATTTTGAGTGTGAAACACAGTCTGAACTATAAGACTGTAAGGTAAAAAATAAGTGTTTATTCTCTGGACATTTTCTTTAGATTAACATGTAGATACAAGTGATGTTACTGATAAACAAGCTTCATCAATTTTGATTGTATGTAAACATGGACTATTAAATACACTGAAAAAATTATCAGAGAAACTATACAAAATGCAAGATGAATTAATCATAATTCTTCCCTTTCTTTTAGTTATCATCATGTCTTCTTTGTAAGCCAAATTTCTCTCTCATAAACCAGATTAGCTCCTTTTTAATTGCATTGGGTCCAATGGGCTCACATTGATTTGCTTCAGTTCCACTTTTAGGAATCACAATCATTTCAATTACCACTGAAATAATGCCCTTTAGTTGTCTTAATTAGAGATGGGATTGGTAACACTCTTTATACTCACACTGCCCAGTGCCTGCTATTTGAGTGAACACGAGTTTAGCAAACAATGGGCCATGTCTGGGCACCCACGTGTACGATTCACTTTGTCCACTGATACAGACCATTTTCAGTGATGTAGAGAATGATACCAAATTTCAATCACCTGCTCAAATGTTCTCCCTTCTGGAAATTGTCCATATTTGCCTTGAACTGATTTTTTTTTTTAAGTAGATTACCAGGTCAGAATAGCAGGCACTGTGAATGGATTTGGCAGTCATAGTTGTGTGATCAAAGGGTTCTTCACAACTCCCCTGGCTCCATTCAGCACAGAGGAGGAACTTGCTCAAGGAGCCAACTTACATGGACCCATCTAATGAACACCTCTCATGTATTGTTAATGTTACAGAAGTTGGAAGGTAAGCAAGGGCTGATCTGAGGATTATGGAAAAAGAAAGGAGGGCTCTTAGCTTTCAGGGGATAATTAAATTCATTAAACAAAACATAATCAGAAGGTTTTCATGAGTGGTCACTTTCTTCGTGTCTGATCCCAGACTTTTGGCAACTGATTTGAATAATGGTTTATCATTTACAATTTAATTAGTAGGAAAATAGTAGGACCTAGTGAAAGCCTATCGACTGTGTAGAAACTGAGCATTTAATTTGGACCTTCTTATCTGGGTGTTTCGGTACTTACTTCTTAAAAATTTGAATATTTCTCCCTATTTTAAATGTTCTTTTGTGAAAATAAATTAATAAGTACTTCTGAATCTCTCAGATATTTTAAAATTTTCTGTAGGAAAAGTGTGGATACTATACTAACTGTGGGTAGTTTAACAGTGTATGACAAAGAAAGTCTGGCATTATGATAGGGTCACCTTAACAACCAAAGAGGAAAAATTAAATAGTGAAAAGCATGAAAAATACATCCAGTGGGATGTGACAAGCAAGCATTCTCTGAAAAAAAATCAAGTGAGTATCTAATTACAGCTTCATGACTTCATGATACACTAAATGGCTGAAGAGAGCTTGGACATCTGTTTTAAGACTTTCTAACATTTCACAGCTTAGCTTACCTCCTCACTAATATTTTTAATTTAATCTACCTTTATTTTTTTGGTTTTGTTTTTTTTTAATATAGCAGAAAAATGTAAAGTCAAGTTTCAGATGGAAATGAAAGACATTCAGATTAGTTCCATACCTTGTACATTATGGTTTGAAATATGTTGATGAAAGACACTGGTGAAGGACATCAGTAGTGTCTGCGTAAAGATAAGGATTGCAGGTCACCATTTGTATTGAAAATTATGTTTCTTCACACATGCATTCAAGGTAGCAATACGTTTCTCACTATAAAGCCATGTCTTTGTGTACATCTGAGGTTACAGGTTGATACTTTGAGGTCCCTTTTGTTTTGCTTCCTTTAAATATTCTGTCAAAAAATTTGTTGAAGATAAAAAATTGTGAAACTATTAAGGAGCATTTAGAAAAGCAGGTTTGGGATGGAGAACTACTTAGTAGTACAGCTCAGACTCTAAAATTATACATTTTATATAACCAGGGAACAAAAAACTTCATGTGACATCTATTATCATCCAAATGTCTTTAACTTTGAATGGCAAGTGTGCCAATAATCTGCTTAATCAGAAATATTTGTAGGAAAAAAAGAAATTCCATACAAATATTAGCCATCAAGGGCAATCTTTGCAGAAAGAAAAGGAGAGTAATAGAGAGACAAATGTACAATGTATTGATAATTACTTTGGTTCCTATACAATTCGACTAATTACATTTGTCTAGAGTGTTTTACTGGGGGGAAGAAAGCTCAAAGGTGGTTTAAAAGCTGAAGTCCAGTACAGCTCATTAACAAGGTATCTAAGACCCCACTAGTAAGTAAATTAATTCCAGTTTCTTTCAAAAGAAAAGATACAAGATCTTAAAGCACGAGCAAGGTATCCACATGTCAAGCAGATGGAAGATGCTCAGTGTGTCAGTCATGCATAGATATAGGGAAAGTTTCCCAGGAAGTTCCAGTGTAGAAAACAGACATATTTTCTGACTCTTAATGGCCCCAACCTGCCCTTTGCACACTGGGGCCTTGCCTTCCAGCTGTAATTTAGATCTGGAGTAAAGGTACATGACACTGATCTCTTTGTGGTGACCTGTCACAGGACCCAAGGGAATGGCATGAAGTTGTGTCAGGGGAGGCTTAGGTAGGATATGAGAAAAAGGTTCTTTCTCCAGAGGGTGGTTGGGCACTGGAACAGGGCAGTGGTCACAGCACCAGCCTGACAGAGCTCAAGAAATACTTGAACAATGCTCTCAGGCACATGGTTTGACTCGTGGGGATGTCCTTTGCAGGGCCAGGACTTGGACTGGATGATCCTTGTGGGTCCCTTCCAACCCAGCTGATTCTGTTTCTGTGATAAGAGTAAAATGACCCAGAAAGAGAGAAGCAAGTGTGTCTCCAAGTCTCTAACCATGAAACTCATGAAGATCAGAATATTAATATATGGGAATTGTCTCACCCCACCCAGTATTACTTGCCCTTGCCATGGCGTGCACATGTTTTAGCTCTCTTCAGGGAGAGCTAAAACAGCACCAGGGAAGAAAGAAAGATGAAAATTGATCTGAATTCCACTGATGGACACAAAAAAAACAGCTTGGAGGTTTTTCTGCTTACTAGTGAAGGGATTTGGTCAACTTGTTAATAAGTTGCACTGTCTTTAGCTGTTGTTGTTTCTATGGTGATAGGAAAAGGGTGATGCTTTGAAGGTTCTGAGAATAGACTCTGGACAGCTAAGAAGAGAACAGTTAGGAGTTCCCCTATTTTAAAAAATCTGCTTTCAAAGAGAACTATTTATTTTGTCAAAACCTCTTAATTAGATTTATGATTCCAGTGCCAGAGTGAAAAAGTTAATATGGTAACATTTACTGCTGTGGATATTGATAGCAAACTGTATATTCTAATTTCAGATTAATCCCCCAGGTAACTTGATTATTGCTATTATTAAATTGCAGCCTCTATTGAAATTTTTAATTGTTCTCTCCATAAAATTAGTTTAAAAAATTATTTTTAAAAAACACTGCTTGGTTTTCTTCATGACAGTTCTGCTATTGCTGTTTTGTAAAAATGACATGAAATTTTGGAGTCCCACAAATTTCTTTGTATTTCCTGTATTTCCATGACAATAGACTAAATCAGGGCATTCTTAATCACAGGATATGGGAAGCCACTGCCAAAATTGAAAAGTTGTGCTTGACATAATCTTTCTGTACAAACTGTTACCTTGAAGTCAATTATGAGAAATTCTTAAACTCAGTTGAATAAGAGCATTAAAATTGAGGTCATACAGGGGGACAGATCAATTATAAGAAAAGGAGGAACTGGTAATATCTTTATGTACAGAGTCAAAAGCAAATATTTATGTCTTAATTTTTAAAATATTTTGTTCAAGTCTATCTTGTAATAACTAGCCTGAATCTGCCTAACCCTCTAGGGAACTACATTTATTTCACTTTATGTGGACAAAGCCACCTGTGTATCAATTCCCATTCCAGCTAGCAAACCTTTCAGCAATATCAAGCCAAAAACCTGGAGGCCAGGAAATATCATTTTTAAATGTGTTTTTCCATTTTTTCACCAGGCTTTCAGATCTTCAACAACACAAAGACACATCCTGTGATGGGGGAACTATGGTTCAATTCTTCACATAAAAAAATACATTAAGGGGATTATAGTCTTCTAGCAGTGATATGAGACTATTAAAGGATCTCATTTTATTTTTTTACAGGTGAAGTCAAAGCTGCAACACCCAGCACAGGTGAGGAGGAATCATTACTGTTGAGTTTGAAGAAAGAGGGGCACAGAGTGCTCTAACAGGTGGTTTTCCATACAATGCATAGGTTATTTTCAACTGATGTCTAGCAAACAGCGGTACCCCTTACAGGTAAGTGCTACACTGCAGTGTTACTCTTGGCACAGCTAGGAGGACTAGTTAATACTTGATTGGTCTGAACAAACAACAGTTTTCAAAGGAGAAACTGTAAAAACCTAAAAAAACACTACAGTTTGACATGCAGTCTGAGATAATTGAGCTTAGTAATGAAATTAAGGTTTCCTTTCTAGTCATGAGCCACAGAACCTGAATAACTGCATATAAAAATGGTCAGAAACATCTCCTAAATGCTTATTGTCCAGTTCTGCCCAGACTGATCTGTGGAAGAATGTTGGCCTGTCCATTGAGCTGCAGGCCTAGCCTGACTCTTTAGGGTTGTGAATCATAATGAGAGGTAACCTATACTACAGGAAAAACTGTCACAGACACTACTAGAGCATAAAATCCTTCTCCTCTTTATTTCCCACTGATTACCTTTACTTCACACACCTCTACATCAATGCTTTGGCTATTAGGACTT
Organism: Climacteris rufus; assembly: GCA_013398175.1. Taxonomy (NCBI): domain Eukaryota; kingdom Metazoa; phylum Chordata; class Aves; order Passeriformes; family Climacteridae; genus Climacteris; species Climacteris rufus. The sequence continues at coordinate 738,300 of VZRZ01007409.1, read as the reverse complement.
GACACTTATTTCAGATGATGTTAGTTCTACTCCTTGGCAGGATATCACAAAGGTTTGTAACAAGCATTATAAAACCTAGATTCTTTTGGGATTCAAGCAGAAAGAAAAGCACTGTCAGAGACACCTACTGGAGATTTTCCTGTGCTATCAGGATTCATTGAGCACTCAGAGAGAGCAGGGTAGGGAAATTACCTAATATGAACACATTTGATGGGAGGTTAAAAAAGGTTCCAGCCTTTCATTTCATTTGCATTAAGAGAGAGAAACTTTCAACGAACTTCTGTCCTGATGTTAGGTTATGGCATGGAGCAGGTTAAGCTGTTGGATATACATTATATAATGTAGTTCAGTTCTAGCAGGGATAACTATTTTTGCTATCTGAAGAGAGGTCATATGTGATCTCAAGATATCTGCAATTTCCAATAAGAAAGGCTGTGAAAGACAGTTTTAGGGAACACAGAATATTGATTTCTAGTAGACATAGAAACTCTCATTGTCTCTTCTACAGAGTATGTTTTATAGCTTGAAAATGCCTGGGTCCTAACTCTCTCGGGTACAGATGAGTAATCATGTGAGGAAAATGGGAATGAGAAAAATATTTTGCAATTCTTCACATCTGTTTCATACTGGTATATATCATACAGCCACAGTACAATGTTGGCATGATACATACAAACTGAAGGCTGGGCCCCAAAAATACCAACTTTAGAAACACCAATGTTGCTTTGATTAAAATCGAAATTTATGTCCTTATCCTGAATTACAGACCTCTAATTGATATTCAGTGTCCAGATAGTGTCTACTATCATTTAGATTTAGCTATCCAGTAGAAAAAATAAATATAGAACATGGAAGATTTGTTTAAAATTAATATTGGATGAACTGCAGAAAGTCTAATTTTATCAGTTTACATATATCCATTAAAAATTACAAAAAAAAAAAGACATTTTTATAGCTTTCCTTTAATTTCATTCAAATTATTTACCAATCCTAATGTATCACAAGCAACTTTGAAGCTGATGCTTCATCAGCAGTCACAGTTCACCCACATTCTTTGATAATGTTCATTGTAATTACAACAAAAACTATTAAACATCCTTTAATGGGAGAGTGTCAGTAAGCTTTCCCCCCACAGAAAGACTTGGCTGTGACATCTGGAGCCTGGTTTAGGGCCTTTTGTTAGGATATCATTCACAGTATGATAGACCTGTCAGTCTCAAAATCAATAAATTCACATCCTCTTCCCCTTCCTGGTCGCTTTCCAAGCAGATTCCATGCAAGAGCTTTCTCTGAAATGTTTTTATACAGGTTTTCATCCTAATTTTTTCTCCAGCAACCCCAATCTCTCAAAGAGAATTCTCTGCTACCTCTGTCTCTTTTCCTTAAGAGCTTCAGCTGTTGTTATTATCCTGAATCACTTTCCAGATGGTTTTACAATTTGTTTTACTGCCACTGACACCTCTCTCCAAAGGAACTGCATCTCATACCTCACATCTTTCTTAAGGCTAGACCCTAAATGGACCTAGGCTATGCTGCGGAAAACACTCTGAAGAGTTACTACAAGTTAAATCAGGTGGAGGCAGGGAAATAAGAGGATAGTAATATGGGCCCTTATGCAACACAAAGACTGAAACCGATTAAAAGGAAATAAAAAAAGCAAAACACTACAATGTATGAATTACTCAAATAGGGCTGGACTGTTCTATAAGTAACTCACTGAAACACATTTTGGGGGAGTGGAGTAAAACACTTTTTACTTAAAATAGGAAGGGAACTAAAGACTAAGGTGGGACTACATCTGGCATTCCCATCTATGAGCTAACACCACTTTCTAGTTGCTGGAGTGCACTGCTGTTTATTGGGGTGGGATCAAGGAACAGATTAGAGATGTACTTGAAAGAATAAATCCTTCTTATGCTAACATAGGACAGCAAAAGTGGTTGTTTCTCTCTGAGGACTAAAAGTAGACCAGAGCAACCTGCTCAGGTGCTGGTATCTGTGTTGCAAATACAGAGCGTAAGGTGAACTGAGTGTCTGGAAGTATTTTCACTGTTTTCAGGACTTTTTTTTTTCTCCTATAAGCTATTTCATATTCAAAAATTCTTCCTTATCACAAACAAAATTAGAAAGGAAAAAACCAGATTGGGTTGGAGAAAAATTGTATTGTTTTCTCATTTCTAAATATATATTTTTGTACAGTAGAATTTTCTGAAAGTCTTTCCTTGCTTTTACTTTATATTTTACAATCTCCCCCTACCCCTGTGACACTGAAGATTGAGGTTAAATTGTCCGTCTTAAGGTAATCAGAAAACTGTTTAATCCATCCTGTTACATTCTTCTTTCTTGCAAAAAGACTGGTAATCAGACCTGTGCTTTTCAGAGATCAAGGAAAGACAAAAGACTAGAGAGGCAGAAAACAGGTACTGAGTCATTTCCAGGCACATCACCGGTAAATAATACATTTAGGGGAAAGGTATATTTATTTTTCTCTCATGATGGTGTTCTCACTGTTTTGATACCGCATGCACTTATGCAATTTACAGAGTAATTTTATGGTTGTTAGTAGAGATGAGATAAACCTGATGGGAAAAATAGGAACACCAAAGATCTTCCCAAAATTCAGTCTAAATGCTGAATATTATCTAACCGTTTATAGTGTTCTGATATTATACATTTAAACTGTGTGAAAGTATTATCCTTTATATATTAATCCACTTGTTCCCTTGTTAAATTGATCATATTTTCTGCTGAATGAACTGTAAAAGAGTAGCTCTGGCTTTTGTTTTCAGATCTTGACCATGTTGTAGCTTTGTAAAATGTTCATGGTGAATACCTGTATGAAGAATGACTCATTTTATGGAAAAAAAACAAACCTAGAAATGAGTCCTAGAACCTGTCTTTGGGAGTGATAAACATTTACCATATTTCTCTCAGTTTACTACATTGTAGGAAGAAGCAGATACAGAATTGTTAAAACTATCATTCCCAGTCTGACAGCCTCATCCTGTGGTTAACAGCTGGTTTGAAGTCTATGATCCACATGAATGGTCATTGCATTGGCCTTTAGTATTGTGACACAATATCAGGAAAGGCTCCTCTGGAGAGGGGGTGACATCAAAAAAGCCCTTCCTCTTTTCTCTCTCTCTAGGGTGTCCCTATGAGCAAATACAAAACACAAAAGTAGTGTAGCAAACTGACTGAATGAGGAGTGAAAACACCAAGAACTCCACCCCCAGAATTCCTTTGCACCTGGGACAGGACAACCTCAGTTCTGTGTATAAACTAAGGAATGAGAGGCTAGAATGCAGCACTGCAGAAAAGGACCTGGGGGTCCTGGCTGATGGAAAGGTGAACAGGAGTCAGCAGTGCCCTGGCAGCCAGGAGGGCCAACCCTGTCCTGGGGTGCATCAGGCCCAGCAGTGCCATCCAGGCAAGGGAGGGGATTGTCCTGCTTTGCTCTGCACTGGGACAGCCTCACCTTGAATATTGTGTGTAGCAGCGTACTTAGCAGAAGCTGCTGCTTTAGAGCTTCAGGACTGGTGGGAAGAAAGCCAAGGCAATGCCCTCAACCTTCTCCTTCCAATATCTGAACCCTCTGCCTGAGCTGTGGTAAAATCCCTTATTTCTCTTGTGTTACTTGTATCCATACCTTAGGTCCCATATATGGCTGTGCCCTGGGAAGCTCTCCCCTCCACTGGTCACTTTTTAAACTATGCAGTTTTCCATTGGGTGTTTCCTGGTCCTACCTGTCTCTTAAAGGCCCATGCAGGGCTTCCTCAACCTCTTTCTTCTAGGTTACTCCAGCCACCTGGATGTCTCTGGACTTCCTCCCTGGACCCTCATAATGCAACACTGGATTTATAATAAATAGGCTCTTAGCCCAGAGCAGAGCCCTCTGTGTAGCCTTTCATTCTCGTCAGCGCTAGATCAGCACACCTGGGGTAACTCTCATTTCTAGAGGAGCCAGCAGAAACAGGTCATCTGTGGTAGCTAGAACTCTGTCCTTTGGGAGAGTTGTAAAACCATTGCAACTCATCCCAGCAGGGATTTCGCGTGCATAAAGGGCGCTGAAGCTACCTCAAGAGCCCTGGGTTAAGCGTCTTTAATTGTGTGCAGTTTTGGGAGCCTCAATATAGAAAAACACATTGAGCTATTAGAGAGCCTTCAAAGGAGGGCCACGAGGATAGTGAAGGGTCTGGAGGGGAAAGTATATGAGGAGCAGCTGAAGTCATTTGATCTGTTCAGACTGGAGAAGAGGAGGCTCAGGGAAGACCTCATTGCCTCATTGCAGTCTTCAACATCATCATGAGGGGAAGAGGATGGGCAAACACTGATCTCTTCATTCTTGTGACCAGTGACAGGAGTTAAGGAAATGGCACAAAGCTGAGTCAGGGTTAGCTTGGGTATTAGGATGGTTGGGCACTGGAACAGGCTCCCCAGGAAAGTGGACACAGTGCCAAGCCTATCTGAGGTCAAGAAGTGTTTGGACAATGCTCTCAGGCACATGGTGGGATTATCAGGGTGTCCTGTGCAGGGTCAGGAGTTGGACTCAATGATTCTGATGGGTCCCTTTAAACTCAGCATAATCTAATGATTCATCATGCATCAGGGTCTCAGAAAGGACTTTTCTGTTTAAAGACTGATCAAAATATAAATACCTAGAATAAGTAAAATGTGAAAGTATGATGTTCCTCACTGTGTGAGTTGTCACATCTGGAACAGCTGGATAAATATTGCTGTTGTCTCCCTCCTCAACTTGGTGTGATGATCCAGAAATATTTCACTTGCATTACTGAACACTTGTGAGACCTGTTTCACCAGGCCTCACTAACTTTAACAGCAATTATGTGCCCAATTCCATCAGTATGCAGCTTTAAAAAGTTCCCATTTCCATGGGTAGCATGTATTTCCTGAAAGCTGAGTGTCTCCCAGCACACACAGACCAGCCAGCTCTATTACTGGCTACTGTTCCTAGCAATCCTTTCTGCTGTGATTGGAAAGCACCCACCTAGAATTAAGAACTGCATGGAAGATTATTTTAACATGCATTTTCCAGTGGATTTTTACTAAGTGATCTGAAGAGGAAACCATTAATTCAGCCAGAGATTAGCAATAGCAACTGCACTACTGAGGGCAATGTCAAGGATCTCTTCCTTCCCAGCAGCCTGGCACAGACAGCCATGTGGGACTCGAAAGCCTCTTCTGCATCTTTAAAAAGCCTTTCATTTTTCTTTTATGTGTGTCCTCAGTGTTTGGTATTACAAATGAGCAGCCTGTGACCACCCCTCCTCTTGGCACAGCTCTCATGTAGCGCTGCAGAGCTCCGGCACCGCTGGATCCACAGAGCGCCTTCTTCCCTGACCTGTACCCACTGAGATTACAGAAGCACATTATTTCCCTGTGCAACTCTTTCACCTCTCACTGCAACCATTTCCTACACAGACACAGAATTTATATAAAAGGCTTTCCTCAGCTTTCATCAAATCTAGGTTGCAGGCCTATTTCGTAACATTAATTCTCTCCCTCACCAACCGCCACATCAATTCAGTACTTTATAAACTATTTCAGGGATCCGATTTATCAGGTCTGACAGAGCTTCACACTGAAATAAACAGCACTGCCTCTGCTGAGCTCGCTCAGTGGTTCCTATTTATCATTATTTAATTCAAGGGCCTAAAATTCTCTGACATTATTAATAGTAAGATGAATCACTGGAAAACTACAGAATCTGTGACCAACGAGGCTGAAATAATCCATTTTGGTGGAAATGTCTACGTGGAATTGCATTCCCTGATGGGTAGCTGCTCTGTCATTAGCGACTCCATATGCATGGGTGGTAGGGAACTGAAGCATGAAGTCCCCAACGAGTGGGATACTTCAACTGCCATTCTCCTCCCAACACTTAACACCAAAGCAGAAAATAAGGGAATGCAGCACAGCTCTAATGCCTCTGTCAGTTGAATTTAAATGTACTAATTTAATCCTTTTTGTACTTGATTAACTTTAACTTGTCTGAGGTTGAACTTTTGTGTTAACTGGACCTGCAAATCCATTAGTTCATTATGAGGACTGTATTACTTAGGCACCTTGATGAGAGATAATCAGCTGCCTGGAATGTATATGAGCACTTGCTGCCTTAATTTGGCACCTCATTAGTGATATTTTTCAATTTTGTTTAAATGAAAGAGATTGCACTGGGAATCTGTCTGGCGTCTGCAATTTCCTTATGAGTAGCCAGCTTTATTCAGTAGCTGTATGACACAGTAAGAAGTTAAGGATTGTAGAATTTGTTTGGTTATGTGTCAGGAGCACTCAGGGAACATAAGGTAGCTGAAGAGGCAGATCTTGAATGTTTTCCTAGAGGGCCTGAGTGCTTCCACCCCTTTCCTGACAGATATCTTGGTTTGAAAGACAGGTGTCTACTAAGGAAGGCAGGAGCCCCCCCCCCCCTTGGAATGGAAAATGCAACCCCCTTCCCTCCAAATTATTGTAAATTTGAAATTAAGAGGCTTTCCAGCAAAGATATGAGGAATAAGAAAAACAGTTATTTTACTTATATATATATATATATATATATATATATATATATAACAAAGCAATGA
>VZRZ01007409.1:709845-731565 GCA_013398175.1 Climacteris rufus | reverse complement strand
AGGTTATATTCATACGGGAATGATTGGCTCCTCCCCCTAGGTGGAGCATCTCACAATGGGAAGTCGAGGTAAGGCAGACCAGGTGCAAGTTATCTGTGTTGATGGGCCCATTAAGACCAGGTGCAAGTTATCTGGGCATTGATGGGTCCATTAACATAAGGCAAGACCAGGTGCAAGTTTATCTGTGAGTCATGTGGCAGGTGTTGATGGGCCTGTTAACACGAGGGAGCAAGGAACATTGCTACACCTGGTTTCAATAGCTCACAAAAATGGTAATAGAATACACTTTAACCCAGGACAACAGAGGAGACCAAAAAACCTTGACAAACAGAGGTGTTTTGTAAAATTCCTTTAAAAGTTAAGAATATTAAAAAAAAAAGTATTTAAAAAAATTTCATTCTTTTGATTTTCCCTTTCAGAGAGGAAATTTACTCATTGCTATTTTGTAATTTGTTATTATTCCCTTGAACTTAAGTAGTTTACTGCCTTATTGGTGTCTGGACAGAGATTATAACTTTTTTAAAGAACAACCAAGGACAAAGGACCAAGCAGACACAAAATTTCCCTCTGAAAAATTTCTGCAATCATTCTTGTCCAGGGGATTACCTCCTAAACAATTAATCATTCATCCAAGTTAGTACTCCCAGAGCTGAAATGTACACCTTCACTCTTGCCCAGAGTCTGCCTTCAGGCAAAAGTCTGTCTAAATGACATAACCAGTTTGGTTTTCTCTGTTTTACGAAATTTCCCAGTGTTATGTTAATAGCATGACATCCTCAAACTACCTCAAACACCTACAGCATCGTCCTGCCATGTCCCAGGGTGCACAACTCCTTCCAGCACCATGTAAGGAAAACACCTTTCTGGAATGTTGTAACACAGATTCCTGTTATTTCAGACACTTTGAACTGAAAATCTGCAAAACCAATATTAACATTTTAGGACCAATATGCAGGGCTGGGGGTGAGTAAAGCCAAGCAACACACAGCACAGATAAGTCCAGTTGCTCTAGAGACAATTATTCTTTTAGCAGTATAGTCACTGTGTGCTATTTGGTCTTGTCTCTTGGAAGCAGTGATTGCTTCCTGAGCCTTTTTATTTTGTAATGTAGCGATACCCTGAGAGATCATGATTTAAACTCTTTTTCCCCAACATGTTAAAAAAGAAATCCAGTCCTGGACTTTCATATCACACCCACCACAGTGGAGATTATAGATAGCCACAATTTTATTTTATGACTTCCAGATGACTAATCTGTGAAATGTGCTCCAAGTTCTTCTACCAGGTCAGGATCTATTGGTAGAATACAGAGATATTTAGTTTAATTTTACATCTTCAGATGCGGAAACTTTTTTTTTTTTTTTAACCTAGTGTGTATTACTGGAAAAAAACCAAAAACATTAGAGGTTTGGAATTTCATGAGTATAGCAAGTTAGGCTTTGAGGATATTTTAGGGTTTTAGGTTCTCATATAATTAATATGGTTAATTAAAGTAGCAAAAACTTTAGTATTCAGTTGCCTTTTTGAAGTAGAATTAACTGAGCTACTGGGGACTCCTGTGATCTCAAATATCTTCTGAAGGAGATTTTCATGGAATCATAGAATAGTTTGAGTTGGAAGAGCTCTGTAGAGATCAACTGGTCCAGCACCTCTTGCAGTCAACAAGATCAGGTTGCTCAGAGCTCTTCCTTTTCAGGGATGGGGCATGAACCACATCTCTGGGCAATCTGTGCCAGTGTTTCACCACCCTCACTGGAAAAAATGCATTTGTTATTTGTAGTCTAAATCTAACCTCTTGCAGTTTTATCCCTTGCCCTACAAAATTTGTTTGCAAAGGTTTTATTCCTAGAACCTGTATTGGTTCTACCTGAGGTAGAGTTCAGCAGCCCTGCCAGTGCTGTGCTTCAGTTAATAACACAGCAGTGTTTTGGCTACTGCTGAGAAGCACTGTCCCTCCAACATTCTCCCCCATCAAGGGGCAGGGCGTGGGCAAGACCTCGGGAGGGAAAACAAGCAGGCCAGCTGACCCAAAGGAACCAGAGGGATATTCCATACCATATGACATCAGCTCAGATATAAAAGCTGAGAGAGAGAGGAGGAGGGGGGGGCGTTCTGTAATGTCTGCCTTCCCACGGAACCACTACATGTGCTGAGGCCCTGCTTCCCGGGACGTGCCTGAACATCGCTTGCTGATGGGAAGTAGAGATTGACTTTTCTTCTTTGTGCTTATGCACGCACAAACCCTTGCTTTTGCTTTTCATTGTTTCAATAAAAACTGCCTTGTCTCAACCCACTGATTCATCTTGTCCTTTCCCCTGTCCCTCTGGGGGAGGGAGCTAAAGGGCAGCTTGGTGGGCACCTGGCACCTAGCCAGAGTCAAACCATCACATTCTTATTATCATTTATTTGGATTCTGATTAATTTGGAGTTGAATCACACTAATTCAGTCCACCATCCATTCCTCCACATTTTGCTACAGTCTGGGTTCCCTCAGCAGTGGTGTCAGATGTACAGGTGCATTGAACTGTAAAAGAAGAGCAAGAAGCACATCCAGGCGCAGCACATCTCTGTGTGTAAGTCAATAGGCCACAAAGTTCCAGTTTGTGATTTTCAAAATATATTATTAATAGGATTGGAAGTAGGATCCAGTGTATTTAATACCTCTATTTTCATATACTGTCACCATCATCATACCAAAGAAACACAAATTCCTGATATTAACAAATTATGGTGAACACACCTTTTGTGCACTATAGAATACTGTTGAAGAACTCTATTTGGTTTCTTATATGTAGGAGAATTATTATGGCAATAATGTGCAAAAAAAAAAAAAGGGGGGGGGGACTTTTTACTTCAATAGTAAACCACTGAATTCCCAAAAGTAGTTTAGCCTGTATGAAGATCCACATTCCACCTAACTGTAACCAACCAGTTCATTAATACTTCTGAGACTTACATGCAAACTACAATTTCTCTTATCACCAATTAGGCTAATCCCTCTCCCATTCTGTGAAGCTTTTGGAATGTGTACATTAGTGGTAACTGCATATGCATGCAGAATGAGGTGAAACTGTTACTGTTCATGCAGCAGCCCTGTGAATATCTCAGTGAACATAATTGTGACTATGTCTATTTATAAAATTCCCTCACTATTTAATTAGGGGTGGGATTTTCTTCTCTTTTATTTTCTCTCCTAAGTAATGCAAGGTTAACTTCCTAAAACAGAGGGAGGGAAGGGACTGTGCGAAGCTCCAGAGAGGATACCCACGGCAAGAATTTACAGGCAGCCGTAGTTACAGTGCATGAAATTGTTCCGTTTTTGTCACGGCTCTGTCTGGCCATTATTCAGCTGCCATCATAAAATTAGGTAGGGAGGGTTTCATTACCGAGTAATTGCTTACAATGTTCTGTGTCCAGGCAATGGCAATCAGTTTGACACATAGCAGCCACTGGAGAGGTGGAAAAAAAGGTTACATCATGGAAAGCATCTTGGGGCTGGTTTGGTCTGTCATGATCCTGTTCTTCTGCATGTGAATCCCTGTTAAATTGTGTTAGTGAAGGAAAAGACAGTCCTTTTGGTCTTTTGTTGATGTATGTGCAAAACATCTTTGTGTCTTTATTCCAGTGGTTGGATAATATCATGATAGGGCCATCTTTTGCCTTGTACCAAAACAAGTAGTACAGCTGTAGTCTTGTTAAACAAAGCTGGTTAGCAATCAGTTCCCACAGGTCAGTTCTCCTGATTGTGGGCTGGGGATGTATTTTGTTTTCCTCAGGATTGTTGAAGACCCCATCACAAAACACTTTGCCCTCTGTAATGGATTGCCCTCAGCTCACAGATCTCAATGACTCCCTCTGTTGCATTACATCACTATGGAACAGGTGATCTTTTTGGTTAGTGGTTCCCTAACTACATCTGCTCTGAGAAAACAGTGGTTTAAAATAAGCTTGAAGCCACTAAGTCCAGGTAAGTGACTTTTAAACTCCAGCCCATGGATTTCAATAGAGCATTTGTGAACTGTATTTCATTGTTTCATTTATTCTTCTGCTTTCTACATAAGATGATTTAAAATTACTTTTCTTTCCTGCTTGGATGGCAGTAGAAGGAAGCTTTCTATTTGTTTGACTAGATCCAAGTCTGTTGCTGTGGGGTATTACTGTGACACCTTTACTTACACAAAATTTGATTCCACACTTCAAGTGAAATTGTTACAATAAATCATGATAATTTTGAGCCTAAATAATAGGACAAAATGCAGACTACTGGCAAGACAGTGCTTTGGACAGGTTTCCTTAATCCATACTGGTATGTCATATTCATGCCACATTTTATGTTCAAGTATCAGCAGCATCCAGAAGCATCCAGCACCATTTCAGCAACAGAATTCCTCAGTGCACCAAAAAAAGGACATAAATTATGGATAACATATTCACTGAGTTGTTTTTGTTAAGATTACATGAAATTTCCCTGTCACTTCTGTCTGCCTGGCAGGTGCTGTCTGTCACTCCTGCTTCACTGCAGGTCCTGGTTGTTTGAGAGAACATCAGCTTGCTCTGGTTTTGGCTGGTGAAATGGTCACACATTACCATCCTCACACCAGGATAAATTTCCAACATGATTCCAGCCAGTCATACAATCAGAATTGTCTTAGGTCTGCACACCACGGAGTCAAACACATCTGTTTTCATTAGCCCAGGGACCAGTTTCTCCCACAGAGCTCTTCTCCACAAAGGTGAGAATTGTTCCCCATCCCACTGGGAGGAAGGTGAATGAATGTCTGTGTGGGGTTTTCTTTCAGGGTTGATGCACAAAACTGTTTTTTTCTCAGAAAATCTTAGAAGAATCACCTTGTAGTATGTTTAAAACAGTGATTTAAGTCAATCTGATGAATGAACATATATATGAGAGGAAAATACTGGAATACAATTTTAGAAAGTGAGCTGCATATAAATTATTTTTAACTTTTCAACATTGTTTCCATTTCTTTAAATAATTCAGCCACCAGCAGACACTTGCAAAATTCCCCTGTAGGACTAAGGCTGGTTGTCCCTGTCAGATTTAAAAGATCTGGAAAAGAAGCTGCAGGCAAAGATGGAAAAGAATTTCAGTGAAAGTCACAAACTATTAAGAGGACTTTAGTGGTAATTTGGAATGAAAAAGGAGAATTGTGTAGAAAATAATGTAGATTTCATGTAGATCTTGAGATTTTGTAAAACATTCGAGACAAGACAAAGGGTCAAGATAAAAAAGTTAAAATCTGTGATAAAATGACATGAACTGAAAATCTAATAATGACTTTGTGGTTAATTAAAATGTTTTTATTTCAACCTCCATTTTATATTAAACTTTCTCCTTCTAGCCAAAATAGGTATTGTGTTGAAAAGTCACTTTGGACAAACAATTAAATTCACAGAATGCTGTGCAGTTCTACTCCATGATCTTAAGGGTCTTTTCCAAACTAAATGAGTCTATGATTCTGTTCTGTAAACTATTTCATGTCACCAAGGACCTCTGGAGGTCACCTACCCCTGGTGCTACCCTCTACACCTCCTGCTCCACTCAGGACCAGCTTGAGCAGGTTGCTGATGTCCAGTTGGGTTTTGAGTCATTTCAAGCAGGGAGACTCCTTGCATATGTAAAGCTATGTACACACACACACAAATGTTTGTTTTACATACTTTATTCCATATTCCATTTTAAAAACCCATATAAAGATTAAAAAGATAAATTCCAGTCTGTCTGGAAACTAAGAACTGAGACATTAGCAACTGTATTATTCGTTATTATTTATTGGCTAACTATTAATTAAAGGGCTAAGGAAAATCAGAAAATAGATACTCTGAATAAAATATTTCATTTAACTAAAATCTGGAGAAGACTGAGATGTTTAGAGGAATCCTATGTAGGCAGAGGAATGGGTAAAATAATGGCAGATAAAATCTCTGTTCAGAAATACACAGCAATGCTCACTGGATAAAGTAATTTGAAAGCATTATTGCTGAATTACAGGTGAACTTAGAATTATAGATGAACTTAAAAACTTAGAGGGGAGAAATAAAGATAGTGGGAATAGGATACAAAATAGTAAGACATCTATTATTTTCCTAGTAGAGAAAAGGATGATGAACTCTCACTTGGAATTTCATGTTCAGCTGAAGTCCTCCTATCATGAAAATATCCCATGACCATTAAAATTACCCAGACCTGTAAAAGAAAAATGATAAGTCACATGAAGAGATTTCTGTGCAAGGATAGACAGAAACAGCTCCAGTTTTAGTTTAGAAAGGGATAACAAAGACATGACAATGCAAGAAGAATTAACTTTTCTTATGTGCTATTATTTTAGCTAACTAACTTGTAAAACACATTCCTAAGGATATGGAATTAAGATATTTAACAGAGTTGTAAAAGAACTTAAGGCAAGTCCTCCAATACAACTGTGAGTTAGGTTTTGAAATTGCTGAACTCTCTGATGCAGCTCTTTCTGGACTTCTAGTATACATTATCTTGGATTAAAAAATACCAAAACAATAACAAAACCAAAAAAACCAAACCAAACCAAACAAAACAAAAAAAAAACCAGCCAAACAAAAAAAACCAAACCAAAACAAAACAAATAAACAAACAAAAACCCCCACATTTTTTAGGAACTTTTTCTATTTAGGGGAAAATGCAAAAATACAAATAATTTTCTTAGGGAGCAAAACTGTTGAATCACCAGAGCAGGTGTCATACCTCAAGCTACATATGAGTACACTCACTGTGTAAGACTTGGTGTTGTCATTCACCCATTCTTTGCTGAAACCCAAGGGGCTCCCTCCTGGTATACAATTCACAGCATCGAATCACTTCAGGTTCTCTCATTATGCTAAAGATAGCAGTATTCAAATCAGCTTGAATAGGTATACTTACAAACAGCTGAATTCTTATGAGTTACAACTACTGACAGAAAAATGAGAGAAGGCAGTTTGGGCCACTAAGACTTTCCCTCAGAGGAGCCCTATCCCATGGAACAACAACCTTGTACAGAACACAGACAGGAGTCTCTTTTCCATAGCTCTGGCTTTTTTACTCTCTGGACAGCTGCTCAAACCTGGCACATATCCCATGCAAAGAAATACCAGGCATCATGTAAGGGATGCTCTCTTCTCACCATCACAGGCACAGACACTGCCTGGATTTCCCCAAAGGAAATTGTGCATTATGCATAGCAAGCTCCTCTGAAATCATTCACCTCACTTCACTGGAGCCATACCATTAAGAAAAAAAAATGCAGTGAGTGGGAAATGGCAAAACTTCTCAGAGCAAAAGGAGCAACTGTAGAGGCATTCTCTCATCTCATCCTATTGATTTTCGTGATGGGATAGAGAACGCTCCACATGGCCTAATTTAGCACCCAGATGCCTTTCATGACCAAATGTTCTTCAAAGCCACTACTATCTATGTGCCCTTTTCCTTGTGCCCTTTTGTTTGATTTTGTTTTATTTTTTCAGGCCCCTACCAGTTTTATTTCTGATTCTTTTCTGCTGCTTGGATTTCCTCCACCCACTTACTCTACCTTCAATCTCCTTCACATCCTTTGCTTCTTAGGTAAACTGTCTTTCCATACACTTCCAGCTCTCCAAATTCCTTGACCTAATCTCTGGTCTATGCTTTCTTTCAACACCTCCTCACAAAGCAGTATCTCTAAATATCTGTCTGCAAAACAATGCCAGCAGAGCAGAAGTCAGTATACTGGAAAAGGAAGATGAACAAAAATTATGGAGAATTTGAATGAACAACATTATTGCAGGCATTTTGCCTCTCCTCCATCCTGCCTGATCCCAAAATAGCCTTGTTCACTGTTCCTGAGCACTTCCTTTTTTGTCAGAAGAACAAAAAAAGTCAGAGCTTCAGGTTCTTCAAATACACTTCAGCTGCTTTGCTTTCCAGTGTTGCACTAGCATATTAATAAATAAGGAAATACTTCACAGTACTAATGACATTTTAAAAAATAATGTTTTAATAAACACAACTTTTATTTTCTCATGGATCCCAATAAAGAGTCCTAGGATGCTTAGCAATGCAGGAATACTTTTCAGGTTATGTTTTCTGGTCAATGAAAACATAAGCTGCTCTGCTCTGAGTGGGTTCTGCATATAGTAGGATTAAGGCAAAGCAATTCATACTGCTGTACCTTTAATCTATATCAACAGGAGGGCCAATTTAGTTTGTCTAGGGCTGGTACTTAAAAAGCCTGATAGATGTAACCTGTGAGAGGCAAGCAAAATAAGCGCAAAGAGGGTAGTAAAAAAAAAAAAAACCAGGAAAGAAAGGAAAAAAGAAAAGAATATGTGTGAATATTTCCAGGTTTGGGGAAGGGACATATTTGAGTGATATGATGAAGCTTTATTTTGTCTCCAGACTCCAAAAGGGTTTTTATATTTTCACATTAATAGACCAATGACTGTGAATTGCTTCTGCTTGTAAACCAAAAAGTCTCATAATTTTATTTATTGTTTTAAATCATTTCCATACTTGTCACCATGAAAATACTACTTTTGCACTACAGAAAGAAACTATTTACAATTTTACAGCTTAAATTATTAGAAAACTTGCATCATTTTATTATATTTCGTTATGGGACCTTGCATAGTCATCTTTAAATCTTATACTTTAATTAAACCTTTGAAATTTTAAAAAAACTACATCCATCTTATAGCCACTTCTGTTAAACTTAATCTGTTTACCATTTTAGCAAGTATGTTCCACGAAATATTTTTATAATGCTTCCACCAGCTGTTACTTTATGTTGTTCTGGCACATTAGAACAGGAGGCATTTGCTAGCAACTCCACTGCATGGCAAAGAGGCAGAGTTTGCAACTTCATCTCTTCTTGCTGAGGCAGCTCTGAGTGATATGCCCTTATCAGCTAGATAATGACGACTTATTAGACCTGTGAAAATTAATGCTATTTGTCTGGAAGAAATAGAGAGACAAGTCCATGATTAAATGCTTCACTTCCAGGATGAATCCTGTTGCATCTGAGAACTAACTATTTGTTTTTTTAAGAATTTTTTTTTTCTTTTTTTTTTTTTTTTCTTTTTGAGTTGGAAAAAAAATACAGCATGGCAAACATTGGGGTTTTTTTTTTGCCAGGGCCTGAACACTGGAGCTTGTTTTGGTGATTAAACTGTATCCTGGGTTTATACAGCAAGGTTTTAGTAGCAAAGGGTGCTGCAGGGGTGGCCTCCATGAGAAACTGTCAAAAGCTGCCCCCACTGCCAAAACCAAGACAGTACCTTTCCCCAGAGTACCTGACACTGTGCTAGCTGGACAAGTATTTCAAATGCTGGTAAATGAAAAAGGCATTCTCCTCAGACACTGAGAACAAAAGATACAAGTACAGGTCACCTTCACACAAATAAACTCTCATACTTCCTAGTACAGAGTGGCCATGGCCAAACTGCCCATTGAGAATGACCAGTGGTCCATGTCAATTCTCAGACCCTTCTTCCAGGTGTACAAGAGACCAGTGGCTGGGCCAAACTCAAATCAGGTCAGACACCAACAGCCACTAGTGAATCAGCAGTATAAGCAATCATACACCAGTGCTCAGGCTTCTGACCTTCTAGATTATCACTAGCCAGTCAAGTAGGTAAGCTATAAGTTGCTGTTGTCCTACTCTTTCAAATTCAAAATCCTAACTTCTAATTTATTCTTTATACATTTTTTGAGAAAGCTGTATATTCATCTGTTTTACATAACTGTGATAGTACTGAAACCCACCTTTCGGGATGTCAAAATTGTCAGGTGTAGAGGCAGTCACTTCCTGGCACTTCTCTGCAGCTCCTCCTGGTAGCCAGCACAGCCAGCAGAACCTGAGATTAGACTTACAAAGTGCCTCTTTCATTGATTCAGCGTTGGTGATCCACAGGATACACATCACAATTTTAGCTCTAAAAATAATACATTTCTAGCATGTCATGGAAGCAGAGAGATCATTTTGATAAGGAAGGATCTCTAGATGTCATCTAATCTAACCCTCTCCTCAAAGCAGATCTAATCCAACCAGATTTCTCATGTCCCAAACAAGTCCTGAATGTTTCCACTGAAGGAGAATATACAGTGTCTCCGGGCAACCTCTTCCAGAGTTTGGCTACCATCCCAATAGAGGAAAATGTCTTTTATTGCAAAACTGGACACAGTGCTCCATTAGGTATTCAGAAACTGGAGTGATTCCATTGAAAGTTCCTTCTGAAGAACATAACAAAGGTTTTATTTCAGACACCTGATGGGTGGGATGCAGTTTATAAGCCATCCCACAGATGTTTTCTCTATGTAACCTTTCCTTGGATGAGTGGATTTTGGATCCCAATGGTGAGATCAGCATTTGCTCCTAAGAACCAATACTTTTCCAATCATATAGTGAAGGAAAATATTGTGGTTTTTTTCCTTCCTACTGATCTCAGATTTAATTTTCCAATTTTCTGTGGTGGGAACAACTGGGACTCCCACAAGTAAGCCTTTGTCCATAAACCATGAAATAAATTTAAACTGTTACAGGAAAAAAAAGGACACCTGTATCATGCCTTCCATTTCCCTTTTCCAATTTATTCAGTCTCTTTTCATGTGCAACCTTTTCATGAGCTGTTTTAAGCATGAGCATTTTGTTCATTGTGAGTAGGTCTGGGAAGTAACCACGCCTGGCTGCTCTTGATGCTCCTCAGGGGCTGTAATTGCCTGCCTGGGTGCTTAGACATTCGGAACAGAGAGTTCTACCCCACACTTTCCCAGCACTGAATGAGCTAAGTTGGTCTGACCCAAATTACCACTCAGCAATCTATCTTTTTAGCACTTTTTTAAGGGATCTCTAATCTCTGACAGGAGATTGAATTAATTTACTGAAGTATGTGACCATACTTAACAACCTTTCTAACTCACCCGTTTGCTGGTTTGGAGCCAAGATTTACATAATTATTTCTATTTTTGAGCTGTCAGGATTGACACATTTCCCAAATGCCTACATTTAGCCATTTTTAGCTTACACTTGCCCTAGCTGAAGTATAGTCCTTCATCTCTAGCTTTTTAAGTACTTAACAGACTTTTGTTCTTCAGGGATTGCAAAATATAATTCTATCTAGATAGGCTAGTAGTCCACTGAGACCATTAAATAACTCTGCTCTGATTATATCAAACAGATCTAGGGATCTTTAATACTCTTTCTGATGTAAGGCAATTTCAAGAATTACAAAAAATAACAGGTAACATAATTTAGAACTATTTTTTCTCTAATCAAATTTGTCAGAAATATTAAAAATTTTCTCTGTTTGAAAATTAGAAAGGGGATACTGCCTTTTTTTCTTCCTATTTTTCATCTTTTTTTATTTTTTTTTTCAGATGGTACCTGAAGAGTGCAAGGAGGTACAAAGGAGGTTGCTTTTCAAAAAGTGTGCACACACAAACACACTTTCTCCTAATGTTTCAGAATGCTGAATAGAATTATTAATAGAATAACTATAATTTAAGTGCAGAAGGTTTATATCAAGGGGGAACTTCTAATTTGTAATAGATTATGTAAAAAAAACCCCAACATAATCAAGAAAGTTCTCAGCAAGCCATTAAGGTGTCATATTGAAGCACACAGAAAGCTGGTGGCTGTCACTGTTTGGCATTTGTTGCAGGTCCCGAAGTGATGTTGAGCAGCACCTGCAGCATTTCACAGACATGTAGATCATGTAGATCCAATACAGTTCGAGAGTGTGTAGGATTACACATTTTCCTGGTGTAGTGATGCATTTAGTATTTTTCAGCAGTTGTCCGCTATTGCAGTACAAAAGAAAAAATAGAGAAAAGCTTGATATTTTTGTTGGGGTTTTTTTTGGGGGGGGGGGCGATGCAATTTCTACCTAAAGCAGCTTCAACAGTTCCACTCCACATTTTAAGAACCTCTTTCAGCAGTAGACATTATTTGAGCAAGTGAAAAAGGCAGTAATATCCAATCTATAAGGTGTCCTTCATCTTCCAATCCAAAAAGCATCACATTTTTCAAGAAACGCTGTTATCATTTCTCCAGCTTCCTGCAGGACTAAATCATAACAGTTATACACAAGAAGGTTGAGTTGAGGTTCTACAGATAACTGCAAATCATATTTCTTAGTTTCTGGTTAAATTTTGGAATGAATACTTTTTACATATATTTGTCTCTATGAAATAAATTTACATCTGTCTATTGTTATATTTACACACAGCAATATTTTTGGTCAGATACTATGTACATTTATTTTCCTTTCACATTTCAGGAACAAAAATTCTAATGCGACAAATTACTCTGTAAAGCTCCTTTGCATGGGGGAATAGAGCCAGATGCTAGAAAGCACTGGGGGGAAATTAACATTATGATGGTATGAGAGCACTTTAAATTGCTGTAGTCTCCCAGGGTAGAAAAAGGAATTTAACACTCTTTCATCTCACTTCCATTTTTTCTCAGTCTAAAACTCTGGCTGCTTAACTCTGTGGTAAATAACACTCTATGGTAAATTTAAAAAAAAAAAATTAAAAAACAAAACACACCATCAAGAAATAAAAACCTGTGAATTGGGAGATAAACACGGTCTTCAGTCTTGGTGTTGGCTCTGCCTCTGCCATTGGCAGACAGCAAGTGGATAATGGGAAAGGCAAGTAATGGAGAAGTCCATAATACAAAACAAAACCATGTCGTTATATACAACATTGACAGAACAGGGTTACACAATAAATTGGCAGTGTTCTTTCAGTTTGAATAAAGAATGAACACTTGTCCACTGTATTACAAAATTGATAAGTGCCTTCGAGCAAATTACGTCTTTACAGATCCATTCTGCCATCTGTGATGTTATGTAATTACCTCTAAGGGCTTTTTTGGTTTTTTTGCTAAGGTTTATGTTGCTAATATACATAGAGTATTGAGTCCTTATCTGCTTCAAACTTGGGGTTTTAATGAATGATAAGCTAAAAAAGCAAGAGAGAGAGCATCCAACACCTCCCCAATAAGCAGGTTCTAAATGACATGGGATTTTTGTCACAGTGTCACGTTTCTGAATTTGCCATGTAAACACAGAACCATGATCTAACATTTTAAAATAATGCTTGTTAATCTATTCTGTTGACTTCAATGCTGGTTCAAAGCCTACTGATACACAATATGCAAATATGTCAGATGTGTAGAGGATTTGGTTCATTTACAGGTATCAGGGTACTAGAGTAAATTTTTATTTAAAGTGCACTTACTTTCTTCATTTTTTTTTTTTTTTGTCTCAGAAAGTGTCACAATAATTTGATTTAAAATACCTTTACAAGAAGATTTGTGCCCACCCCTGTGTATGGGTGCTAACCTCCTCCAGCTGCCTCCAGTACCTGCAGGAAGACATCCATGTAGATCCTGGCCCCGCTGTCCCCTTACCACTGGCCAGAAGATATCCCTGACTGAAACCAGCATGCCAGGCATGCCACTAGTGTGTCTTTTCTGCACTAGGGGGCAAACAGTTACCAGGCAGAAGAGGAAAATCATTTCCATGAAGCTCTGGGAGAGATATCATTACTGTAAATGTGAATATGGATGTCTCAAAGCATAGGTTTTTAAATGAGCCCCTACTTTAATCGCAACAGTGGCCCTATTAAAACCATCCCCATGGTGACTTTAGCAGAGTGAATCATTGCTCTTCCACAAGCTGTCACCAAGCCAGGCCCTGCAGACACCCCTTCATCCATTATCGTGTAACAAACATCTCTGATGCCACTGGACAGATCTGATGACTCCACAGTATTGCATAATGTGCTCTGGGCCACATGGGATCCTGGTCTTGGACAGCAACCTCTAGACCATCAAATCCTTGAGGTTAAGACCTTCAGTCTTAAAATTACACCTGTAATTTGATTCTCAGTGTGACAGAGATTAAGGCCTTCCTGGAATTCTCATCTCTCTCATCATTAATCCACCCTCCCCCAAAAAATCCCATCTTAAAATAAGTTTTAATAAGAACTATTGAAAAAAATGCCCAGTATACCCTTGCTATTTTATCAGAATCATTGATTCAGCTTCTATTATAGCATCTCTGGGGTTTTTTATATCATCTAGGATCCAGGAAACAGGGGAACTATTTCAGGCATTAATAACAGAAAGTACCTATTTTATAGACCAAATATTTTGAATATTAAAATTTAAAGAATTGTTTTTCTTACTCATTTTCAAAGAAATAGGGACAAGAGAATAGAGAATGACAAGGATTTAATCAGAGAACAAAGTACAAATGATGTGTGCAATGCTAAAAAAAGCATTTTGCCACACGTTACCCGTCTGCTGGAATATACTACAAGGAGCTATGCAGGATTAACTGTTTAAGGTCTGCTCTGCTGTATGATACAGAGATGGAAAGATCAATTTCCTACATTGCTTTTTACTGGTGGAATGAAAAGCAGTCTTTAAACCCATATGCTCATCCCACCAGAACATAATATGCAACTGTTTGACTTACCTAGTAACTTTATCTTTCACTATTTGTGCAGAACACCTGCCCAAGGGAAAATGCCCACAGCTGGGACAGTATGTCAGGAAAAGGCAGACTGGGAGCACGGGAATATGGCCATGGTGTCAATCAAGCTGTATGGAAGTCATGCTGAGAAAAGTGACAAAGGGTGAAGTGATGAATATACCTTTTTTGGAACCAGGTTGGGTTCATAAAGGAAGCTGAGGCTATTTCAGGGAAAAGGAAAAAACTTCAGCAACCATGAAATATGTTGGAAGAGTATAAAACTGAAAACTGTAATAAGCCACTCATTGATTTAATCTGGGCATGAGCTCCATATTGCCTTATATTCATACAGAAATTTATCTGTGGGCAGGGGAAAAATTGCAGGCTACTAACTGAAACACCTTTTGAGTCTTGTCTGGTCCAATGGCCAACAGCAAAATAACTGCTTGGACAAGCTTAACCAGTTATTTCTTTCTGTTGTCTTACTTTATGGTGTACGTTCTACAGTGGGGTTTAAAACCCCACTGTGGCTTTGCTGGGTAGTCTTAATAGCTCCTTGTGAACTTTCTCCTTGATTTTCAGTTTTCCCTTCCCTGGAGCCTTTATTCATAATCAGCAGAAGTATGTTGTCCTGGCTTGTATGGACACTACACTTCAGTTCCCAGAAACTCTGTCATTCATTAAACCCACAAGACATCCAACGATGCCAAGGTTTTATTGCCTATGAGAGGAAGCCCCTTTATTCCTATGCCATCTTCTTTTGAAATACCAGTGTGTTTCAACTTTACATATTCTTAAAGACAGATTATTGTACTGACAATTTCCTAATTTTCAACATAGAGATTTTACTAGAGTTGTTGAATTAGAGTTGTTAGAATTAGTTGTTGTAGAATTAGAGTTGTTGCTTTTTGCTTAATTTTAACACCAAGACTTTTAATTTTTTCTATGAATAGAAGATGGGAAAGATCTCACAGATCATTAAACAAGCAGTTCAAGACTTAAAGTGCTGCAATGAAGCACTCAGTCTAGAGGAGTAGTGGGTTTAATTTGCACTCGTGCTAACAAAACTAAAGGTCTGGCAAAACTTTTATTTAGGATTTTTTATGAATATAATTTTTCTCAGATAGGTGGCTCATTACACACAGGTTGTTTTTGTGGGGTTTTTTAGATACTTGTAAAATAACTTCAAGGACAGTGCTGAGTATTGCACTTTTCTTGAAGCAGTGTTGGTTTTGTTAACCTGTGGTTAATTTGGGAATTAGCTTATTGCAAACTCTGCAACTCATATGGATGCTGTTTGGACTGTAAACTGTTCTGACAACAAACCAGATGTAACCTCACATCACTGCTTTGGTCTTGCCTCCCAACTAGACCTCAGCAGCTGTTATAGTAGACCGCTGAAATCAATATTAAAAAAAAATACAGTAGTTAAGGACTTATTTCAGGATTTTAGTTCTATATTTTCAATTAGTTCATATGGATTTTAAAATTTGCTGATAGACTTCTTTGAATCAAGGAAATATGGTAATTCATTATACAGCTACATTAATGTTGGGTTTGGTTGGAACAGTCCAAAAAATTTCAAAAGGCTTTTCCAGGTAATTTTAATTCTCAGTTAACAGACTATGATGGCTCTAATTCTTAGAATATCTGGGATGACTTACCAACTGGAGACATGACCAGAATCTTTTTAGACAATGTTTATCATCTGTAATACAGAAAAGCTTTCAGGGAAAGCATTTTATTCTGGGAAGGTAAGGCAGTGACAAAACAGCCAGCATTCATACACAGCAAGGACCTCAGAGAGTTAGAGTTTGAGTTAGGATTTGAAAGCCTAAATAGTAGTGGCCTTGCTATGTTGGACAATTTGTACAGAAATCAAAAGGAGAGATATTGGCTGCCAGCTGGCTCTTATCTGCTCAGCTGTAGGCTGAATGATCGCATCTTAGCTGTTACCAAACACAGAAACAGGACCTTCTTGCACTGAATATGTAACTCCTCACTGCTTGAGTTCAAGAGCTTGAGATCAAGAGTCACGTGGCAGTGTCCAAGCTCCTTAGTTTGTTCACATGAAAACATTTACCAGGGTTTGGTGTGTGAGAGATGCAGAGAGATGGGGAGAGATTTCCCTCAATAAATCAGTCGGGTACTTACTCCAGGGTGAGCTGGCACATGACTCAGGCTTCACTGACAGCAGTGTCTCCTTTGACAATAGCTTAGACACATAGTTCAAAGTTTGTCACTTATGGCTAGGTATCTTTACCTGAATCTAAATCCTAATTTTGAACTCAACAACCAATGGCAGGTTCAGGATAGAACCAAGGAAAGCAGGATTATTGCACTGCAGCCAAAGAGAAACTAGAAAATCAAAGCAACAGGGAAAGCATATGAACAAAATCAACATTCTGCTGCTTAAAGTATAATGAAAAATGCCACCATCCTCCCCAAATCTGAGTGTTTTGACATCCACAGGCCACAGCTCACTCGCTACACAGAAGGAGTTGCAATGATGCGTTCAGCAAAAAAAAAGTAGGAGCATTCCATATGATAGAGAAAAAGTCATACTCCAAAGAAATTATAAAACTTGTAATAACCTTACAGCAACTACAAAATGAAAAGTGCACTCTCTGGGAAAAAGGAAAACAGGGGGTCCCAGTGATAAACTGACATGATTAGTCAGTGCTGCTATCTCTGAACACAGAAAGTAAGGGTTTCTTTTTCTTTTCAGCGTAATATTTTACATGAAAGGCAACACAATAATACCCAAAAACTTTAAGGCTGCTGTCAAGTATACTTTAAAATATTTTATACAGGTTTATACATGAAAAGAAATAATAGCCAAAATTTTAAAATTATTGCTTTTTTTTTTTTCACAGGGTTTTGGGTTTTGGTTTTGTTTTGTTTTTTGTTTTTTTTTTTTTTTTATAGCATGGCATGCTGCTGAGATGCTATCTGTATTCAGGATAATTTTAACTTGGCTATGTGACAATTTCAGTACACAATATGCTCATGCTTTGCACAAATGACTATATAATGTTTCATTAAGGACTGTAAATACCCATCAACCTAATCACAGAAATGCTGTTTCAGTGATTTTAGGGCCATTTAATCTGGGCTATGATGGCAGGGATGAATAGCTTTATTTCATTAACAGTTGCCATTGCAATTACACTGAGGTAAATATTTTTGTGGAAAAATTAAGCAGCCTTTCCTTTTGCCCTGACACATTTGAGCAATATCAGTATCCTTCTATAAAGAGTCTTTGCAAGTCATAGGAGCCCTTCCCTTCTCTTTCCAGAACTATTCTCTGCCATGGGATTTGATGATTCTGGCATTACTAGTCAAACTCAGCTAGTTCTTACTCTTTGCTGAAAAATGGACCTATTGTGGCTGAAGATAGGTTATTTTGACATCATTATTTTGAGATTTCTTGTGGTTGTTGTTTCAATCAACTCTGTCACTCATATGAAGCCATTTCTCACCATAAAAATACTTGTAGGAAACACACTGAAGCAGAAAAAATTAAATTTTTCTTTAAAAAAAAACCAAACAGGCTAGGAATAACTTCAAGGCACAGCATTAGAACATGTGCATGGACAACAGAAAGGTGACTGGAGGAGGATGCATTGTCAAAAGTGGTCAGTCATCCCTGGACATCTTTGGTAATGCTTTTTACATACATGGTCTTCACTTTGGCTTTTAAGGAGTTTTTTATCATTTCCAAAACATTATATATTTAAACATGAATTTAAATCCTATAACAATCCTAAAATGGCCACAAACTATGATTTCAGTGGGTTGGTTTGAAAACCTGGAGAAAGGAATCATTATCAGGGTATAGTATCACTGGAATAGGATTTCCAGAGAGTTGTGAAAATTCTGTCCTTGGAAGCTTTCCCAGCTTGCTAAGACAAACCTATGACTGACCAGCCTGGTGTTGGCAATAGTCCTTCTTGAAATGGTAGGCTTCATTAGGTGATATCTGGAAGTTCCTTGTAACGTGTGTTTATATGATTCCATGCCCAAACTCTTTTCTTCATATTATATACATATATTTATACTTGTGTGTGTGTGTGTGTGTGTGTACGTGCGTGTGTGTGTGTGTATGTGTACATATATTTAGTAGGACAATTTCAAGTCTTGTTCAAAAATGTCACTGGTATTACTCTCTTGTTTTAACAGAACCAAGACACTGAACTTGATAATAAAGTATTGGTTTTAAATAATTTCAATAATAATCACAGATGATCCAAACATGATTCCCCATCTGCTACAGATGCCGTATACGTACAACAGTTATGAACTAATTTTTTCCTAACTTTATCTCCCATAATTCTTCTGTAATCTCAAATTCTTCTTCCAAAAGGCAAGAGCTTGGTGTTTCATGCGCTCTGTTTGCAGAGGAGGGAATAAGCTGCCTAATGAAGACTTTAAGCCAGTGATAGCACCAAGTACAATAAACTCCTTCAGCATCATTAAAAAAAAAATCTTCTTGATCTGATATTCATCAAATTCATAGGGAGTTTTATGTAGATTTCAGTGGATAATGGATGCAGTTATGAATGTCTTGGGCATATGCACAGCCCCAGTTACCCTACGGTTTAGTATTAAATATATGTTAGGTTAGAAATTCAAAGTGCTTTCTAAATAATTACTTTATAAAACTACAGTAATTATTATACCATACATATTGGAAGATTTTAGTGTCCACACAGAATGCAAACCCTGAACTATACAGTGGCTGAGAATATGGGAATAAGAAGGTTTTTGAAAATACAGTGAGTCTTAAGAATTTGCTATCAGGACTTCATCCTTTAAAGAAGACACGTTTAAAGATTTGTGACCATGAGAAGTACTACTGATGACTTTGGTCGCATTTTTAGTAAAGATAAATCTGTATTTGGGAGTGTAATCAAAGCAAAGGGATACAGCATATTGATCTTACTTTGGAAGAGCTAATGGAGACAAGTAAAGCCAAGACTGAAAATGTCCCAAGAAGCAGTGGGGCAACTCTGTATCATATTAACAAGAAAACCCATCCACACCTTGGGTACACCACAGTAGTGTTCCTACACATGGAATGAAATATTTTGGGAGGGTAATAAATCCTACACAACAAATTATATACTAACAGGTTCCTAGGGGAATTGAAATAAATCCTCACAACTGCTTAGTGCGTAATCTCCAGATCAGATTCCCATTCTTCTTTAGAGGAGATTAATATATTGCTTCTTATACTCTCTGCCAGACAAATGCTATATATCAAAGTTATGAATGTAGCTGAAATATTGATCCTGAGCCAAAGTGAAACTAAAGGAAAGTTTAATACATTCCCTATATTAGGAAAAAAAAAAGTAAAAAAATACTAAAAATATAACTTCTGGTCAAAGGAAATCCAGATAAAAATGAAAATTAAAATAGGAATCAGAATACACACCTTGACTTGTTTTTATTCTTGCAAGCTGAATAATGAAAGCTAAGAATTTGGTTGGTCTACATAAACAGCAATAACAAGAACTAAAGCACAGACAAAAATGTGTTGCAGGGATGAAAAAAAAAAGTTATACACAAACGTGTTTAACAAATAATTCCTTGAAAAATGAGATAGAAGATTCCCATTACATGACTATATCATAAACTGGTAAACAAAATAACTGGAGAGCAGGGCAGTGTTGACTCTTGAAGACAAGCTCAGAAAGTGAGCAGGTATATGCAAGAATGATTTTTGACTGCAAAAACCTTGTTAGCTCATTCAGAGGGAAAGGTTTCCCTGTCAGAGGTATTGCAGCAGCCATCCAACAAAATCTGGATCTTCTAACACAAGCCTTCTGCTGTGCTGTCTTTGGCAGGAATAGAGTTAATTTTCTTCACAGTAGCTGGTTTGGGGCTATGCTCTGGATTTGTGAGGAAAAGGGCACTGATATCACAGGGATGTTTTAGTTACCACTGAGTGGTGCTGACACAGAGTCAAGGCCTTTTCTGCCTCCCAGCCCACCCCACCCCACCAGCGGGGAGACTGAGGGGCACACGAGGCTGGGAGGGGACACCCAGGACAGCTGACCCCCCCAAACCAAAGGATGTCCCACAACATATGACACCACTATCAGCAGTCGCAGCTGAGGGAGGAAGAAAGAAGAGAGGAACATTCCTAGTGATGGGGTTTGTCTTCCCAAGTCACCAGTACATATGATGAAGCCCTGCTGTCTTGGGGATAGCTGAACACTATGGGAAATGGTGAATGAATTCCTTGGTTTGCTTTGCCTGTGTGCACAGCTTATGCTTTACCTGTTGAATGGTCTTTATCTCTACCCACGAGTTTTCTCAGTTTTACTCTTCCAGTTTTCTCCCCCATCACACTGAGGGAGAGAAGTTCTAGACAAGTCTTGATTAATTGGCTTTTTTTGGCAGAGATTTAAGTCAGGTCCTTGCCAGTTCCTGGATAAGGATAACGGAGGCAAACATGGTGATAAGTTATGCTTACGCTCTCCATGCAGGTCAGCCCTTAATTTGTTTCAAGTTTTACCTTACGCTTTCCCTACATGGCCTGAAAGTTTCTGTGGAGGGAGTGCTCCTGTGCAGTGCTCTTTGGTGGTAGCCCTGGGCTAGCGGGAAGGAGCAGAGGCATTGTAACCCTTAGGGTAGCTTTATGTTACACATGGGATCTTCTCTTAGGGCCAATTAAGTCTGTTGTGAGATTCCAGGATGCAATAAAAAAGTCTTGGAGTTACTGAAAAACAAGTTCAAAATATTCTTTAAAAAAAAAATCTTGCCAGAAGATTAAATACTACATCATACAAGTGCATGTTTCAAAGTTAAGCATTAACAGATTTGAAAAGCAAACAGCTATTTCTCCATCCTCCAGCAAAACCACTGTCAGCTGGTCTGCCTGTGCGGGGTTAACTGGAAACAAAAAGTTGTCACAGTAACAGAGATGGTGCTTGGGAAAGAAGAGAATCTCTCACCCATTGCTGTACTAAGTTTTTCACTTTAGAGGAAACTGCTGATCTGGTCTCATGCAAATAATTATGCTGGAAACAAAGGACTTGCCTACAGCAGAAAAGAATTAAGAAATGGATTTCAAAGGGAATAAATAATTTCCAGTATGAGTGAGGGAACCCTCTGTGATCTCTTAGCACTTTGCTTACTAATGGATGTTTCTAAAGATGCTGAAGGGTAAAATGAAAGTAGGATAATCCTCTAATTGAACTATAGAATACAAGGGAAGGGAGA
>VZRZ01007409.1:662789-709782 GCA_013398175.1 Climacteris rufus | reverse complement strand
CAGGAAGGAAGGAAGGAAGGAAGCAAGGAAGGAAGGAAGGAAGGAAGGAAGGAAATTCAGAAAAAAAATACTGCTCAAATGGTGCATATTTTACATATTTTAGGCTTTCCAGACAGGAACTGAGAAGAGTCACACAATTTGCAAACTTCTGTATATGAATAAAACTTTGGAGTTTGGATTTAGTCTGGCCAGTACAAGCAGGAGCTACAGAGCAAAGAGGGGCAGAAATTACCCCCCAGACTCTGGGAGATTTAGTACCACCAATCTGAATTTTGTATGCTTTTCCAGAAAATTACTTAAGTGCATGCATTAGGGGAAGGAAAGCTTTGTGGAAATATTAGGAGGCTAAATATTGCAAGATTTCTTGTCAATGAAGAATTAGGTAAGAGAATGCAGTAACAACAATGAAAGTATTGCTAAGCACTAAAACATCTGTTTCTATAATATGAAAATAAATAGAAATAATTTTGTTACCAGCATCTGTTAGAGGGACAGAAGATTCAGAGGGAAGAAAATTTTCAGATTTCAGTGTGTAATGGGAAGAGTAATGCTGCTTTAGAACCTTGATAGTGGTACAGTCTTCCTTTAGGTTGTTTCAGTCCAGCTAACATGATTCATAGCTTCAAGTTAACTAAAGGATGCCAGGGGTGTTGGTGATGCCCAGGTGTTTACCTAGCAAGCCAAGACCTCTTGCCTCAGCTGTTGCACATTAACTTAACTTCACTAGTCCCAAAAACTGCAGTGAGGGAATCTGGTAGAGACAGATTTGACTTTTTGCAGTTGTGAAGACATAGCTGTCATCATAGTGATGTTCAGAAATCCAGATTAAGAAGATTAATTACTCCTGTCTGCAGCTATTCTTTCCAGTGGGCAGAAAAAGGGTGACAGGTTAATCTGTTTAAGTCTCTTCCTCAGTTATTATAATTCTACTGACCTTTGGCAGACCAAATATAAAAATAATTCACAAATAGTTTTCATTTGGTTAGTTTACTTAAGATTCTGGGTAGGTCTGTGTGCGGTAATTTCTCTACTGTATTAATTCCCTACTGTCTAGCTTTTTCAAAAGTTTATTCACATCAACCTTCAAACCAGCCTTGTGGACAATTATTGCAGGATTACCTCAGCTGAGAGAACTCAAAGTACTCCTCTGTGGGCCTTAACTCTGAAGAACTCAAATTCTCAGAGATTAATACATTATAGAAAATCAGTTTATCACTTTTTTGCTTCTCTCCTTAGATGGCCATAATACACAAATAACAATAATAGCAATAGTTTTATTTTATTTTCATCTGAGTAAAATTTAAAATTTAGAACCATTCAGTTGCCGAGGATATGTAGTCATAAGCTCCATCTGTATGTATTATGAAATTTTATGTTACTCTTAAAAATGTTCTAGCATAATCCCAGGCCTTTTAGACCAAGGAATCTGGAGGAGGAAGAGAGGGTTGTTGCATCTTAATGGAGTAAATGTGTATACAAGGAAGCCAGGGTGAACATCTGTTCTGTGTGTTATTTACATGAGTAGGTAAGAAATTGTGCTGCTGTTCACTTGCAATTCATTATTATCTATTGTCCTCCTGCCTCTTTAGTTTCTGTTCCTTACATTCACTAATGAATTGTGTTCATAACTCCTTCAGTGTCTCACCCAGCCATTTTCCCTAATGAAAAGAGGCAGAAATGACAGATGACAAAGAGCATTACCCCTTTGTCACAGTTTAACTCTGGCCAGCACCACCCAGGCCCTCACTCAGGGATGTGGGGTGGGGGAGAGAATCAGAAGGGTGAAATTGAGAAAACTCGTGGGTTGAGACAGAATTTAACAGGTAAAGCAAAAACCATGCACACAAGCAACGCAAAACAAGGAAGTCAGTCACCACTTCCAATGGGCTGGCAGGTGTTCAGCCAGGAAGACAGGGCTCCATCACAAATAATGTCAACAAATGCTATCATTACAAGCATCCTGCTCTTCCTGCTTCTTCCCCCAGCTGTTATTGCTGAGCAGGATGCAACATGGGGTAGATTACTCTTTGGCTGGGTGGGGTCAGCAGCCCTGGTTGTGTCTCCTCTCAACTCCTTGTACACCCCCAGCCTCCTGGAAGTGGGGTGGGAAGCAGAGAGGGCCTTGACACTGTGTAAGCCCTGCTCAGCAATCACTAAAAGATCTCTGTGTTATCAGCACAGTTTTCCTCACAAATCCAGAGTACAGCCCCAAAACAGCTACAATAAAATGTATTCTATCCCGACCAAAACTGGTACATCCTTCCAAAGAGGTCCCTGATTCAACAGGGATCAGTTTTTACAACAGTATCACAATCCAAGTGCAAATTTTATACGTCTTAACAAATGGGGCTCCACCCAGACCCCCAGAAGAACTAAAAAAAAAGAGATCTTGAAGATACAAGCTCTACCATCAGAACTAGATGAGATTAGCAAACTCATGCTAAAATAATTGCTTCACCAGTCTTTGCATCGTTGCTGTGACTTATTCACTTCAGAGCAGAGAAATGAGTCTCTTAAGATTTATAATTGGAAAAATAACATTGGTGAGTCTAAATATATTCAGCAAGAATTTGTTATGGTCTGCCCTCTAATGGCTGCAAGCCTGAAGTGGGTAGTAGGCAGTGAAATCGTGACTGTAAACTGTTAAAGTCATGGAACTGAAGTTGTGGAAATACGTTTTCGGCTTTCCAGATCAAATACAACAATTGCAGCAGTCGTTGAAGAACTGGGCTCCAAAGAGAGAAAAATGCTAAATTAGGACGAAATCACTGTCAACATAAAGCTATTGACAATGGCAGTTGAAAGCAATGTATCTTTGTACAGTACTTGCATAAACTCCATTCCATAATATCTTTGTTCCCTGTGCAGAATTTTCTGCCTTTTTGCAAACTGCATGTTCTTTGATCAGTCCTAGATTTCAATAGTCTGGTTGAACGAGTGAAAACCTTTCAAGGTCTCTGGGTGCATCTGACTGCAGGTTGAAGGACCTCTTGTCAGATATAAAGTTCTTAGTTGTGAAAGGAACTGAAACAGCCTCAGGCTGCCCCCAAACTGGAATGTGTGTGTAAAAAGCTGTTGAATCATCACCTTTTGCCCTTCTTGACTCATCCCCTGAAGAAAGAAATGTTTAACCATGGAAAGAATCTAACCTAATGAATGGTCCTTTTTGATGTATCTTGTAAACCTAGAGGGAATGCTAAAAGGAAAGCTTATGCTATCCTAGTCAGAGAGAAGCCTATGTAAAAATATCTACTGTCATGGTACCTTTCCTATAAGTGGCCTTATCAGAAAAAAATAGTGAATGTCCATAGAAGCTATATAATAAATTCAGGCTATGCCTTTTACATTGGCTTACTTAGGCTAAAATTGTATATTTTTGGCTATGAAAATTACATGCTTTTGGATTTTTAATGCATACTTTTTTTGCCTGAAAATGACAAACACCCAGTAAAAACTCATATCCACGTGCACGTTTCCAACGAGAATCCAGACTGCTGCTACCTCTGAATCCTTTTATTCTCAGTCACTCATTTAACTGAAAATTGCTTAGAAATCTTGGTGTTCACGTAGGAAGTAGATAGTCATGTAATATAGTAACACTCTTGCAGCTACAGGCTCTGTTCTGCACTGGCAGTGGGAGGGCACACACTCTTACATGAGTCTCTCCTTTAAGCAAAAAAATTATGGTGCTGAATGCACTGGAATACTTACGGCATTAGACAGGTCTAAACTGGATTGCATGTCCCTGACAAATATATTTTTCTCAGCTCATCATTTATAAAAGAGAGGTAAAATAAAAGATAAATCTGGCTAGCACATTTTGTGGATAAATTAATAGTAATTGGGATATGACTATGCCAACCAGTATTACAGAAATTTTATAGCCACAATGGACTAAGGTGATTGTAGTCTGAGCTTGACACAGGCCATTGGACTCTTATTATTTAATTCCTCCTTTCAGTTCTGTGATTCTGTTTGAATCAGAGTAAACATTTTAGACAAATATTCAGATTTTATTTCAAAGTCCTCAATGAGGCTCTCCCACCATCCATGATGAGTTGCTGCCACTAACAGCTAATTAATCTCTTACACAGTTTGTAGTTTGTTTCTTGCTCTAGTTCAAAGAACTTACAAATTGTGCTTTTGTTATCCTTGAAATTATCTATCATTTACTGAACAAACAGCTTCAGGATCTTGCTATAAGGAGTGTTTTATGTCTCTTTGGCCATTCTCAAGGCTCTTCTGAACAACATCAGAAGAAAACAAAGACAGTTCTCTACTCCAGCTCTGGATACCTCATCTAAAGACCACATCATACCTCTACCACTGTTTCATACCAGGAATTTATATTACACTGGCTAGGTCCCACAGCCCCCAAGTCCTTTTTTGGAGTCCCAGATTTCCAAGAAGGAGTCCTTCTTTTGTGAATACGAACTCCATTTACTGCTTTAATACAACATTGTATTTGCATATACTGAAATGCATAGAATTTGTTTATGCTAACAAGTGAATATTGACAGTATCTTCTCTGTTATTTGCCATTTAACCTATTTTTGTGTCAGCTACAGTTGCTTCTGATGAGAACTTTACTTTTTTTACTTGTCAGAGGTTAAAAAAATATATGCTTAATATAAAAAGAAATAGGGCCAAAACCCAATGAATCTGCAAATTGCAAAACCACACCAGTATGATAATTCCCTATTGTTTGGTTGATTAATCCATGTGGTTTACAAATAGCCTGCGCTGATTTAGTACTGCCTGGGTTTCTTTGCAGAGCACAATATTCAAAGCCATGTGAAAGCTTGGCAGTATCTTATCAACCAAGCCTGAATCTTTCCAATAGCTTATTTTCATTGAGATCTGCTTTCCATAGTTAGATGTTGATTGGCACCAGAGCACTGAAGTACTGAAAAGATGACTGCAAAGGGTCACTGGAAGATTCTCTATTCAGCCTTGCTGGTTGATGAGAAACCACGTTGCCTCATGGTGTTGGTATTCCCCTGTTGATGTATGCAACCATTATCAATATCTATATGTGTAAATGTGAATATGTGGGTTCTATTCATGATTCTATGTGAAACTGTGAGATTAACTTTTTTTCATAGCAGCACAGACACACTGTAAACTTGGAAAGTGATGATGAATAAAATATAAATACAGCCAAAATTAAGTGGTAATAATGTAAACAAAGCATCTGAAACACCTGCATCTGCAATGCAAGGCCTGACAATCTGAGACAAGCTCTCTGCAAAACTGCTGTCACTCTACATTCCCAACTCCAATCTGAACGGCTGAACCAGATTTCCAGATGCTGAAATTTGGTGCAACTCCACTAAAGCTCCCTAATTTAAGACAAAACTGCTAACTCCAACATAATAAAGAACTTCTCTTTGTAATGCAGACTTTATGACAGTCATAAACAGATCTCAGAATATGAAGCTGGGAAAGAACAGCAACCTTTCTCATACAGAAAAGAAAAGAATGTCCTCATGTTCTGTAGTCAAGGATACAGAAGAATATAGGATATAGAAGACTATAGAAGAATTAGGATAAATTCTTGTTTCAGATGAAGTAGAATAGTTTTTAAATAGTTTGAAAAATAAAGAGGCTAGATGCAGATAAGCAGGCAGTTAAATATTTTTATTTGTATTAAATGAGAGCAACAATAAATTCCAAATAAAAGAACAGATTTTTCAAATAGTTAAAGCTGTGCTTTCCTTTTCCTTGGTCCAACAGGAGTTCCCGTTCCTCAGTGTGAACACTGAACTGCAGAGACATGTCCTTCTTGCTTTTTTGTTTGCCTTTGGCCCTTGGTGATCGATCTTAATAAGAGAGTTTGAGTGTATTGCTCCCTTTGCACCTTTTCCTTCCTTCTCCACATCTACTTTATGATCTGGTAGTGAGGGTATTCTTTTATAAAGTGGTAAACAGAAGTCTGATCTATCTCAGTATGAAGAGGAAATTGAGCTGAGATCTAAAATAGCCCAAGCAAGTACAAAAGCTATTAAGCCAGACAGGCAGCAAAAACTTCTCCAGCAAACTTTTCCCTTTTTTGGTAAAGCAGGATGAGTTCAAACTTGGCAGGCTTCCTAGCATGAACTAGGAGTGACAGGAATGAGAAGAAGCACCAAATTTGCAGTCTTGAACCAAGTATCTCTGCTTTAAAGGCAGGAAAAGCTTGACACACATTTCCCATTAATAGCTTTAAGAAACCTTTGCTCAACATCTAGGTTTTCCAGCCTGTTTTTGTTTGTATTTATCCCTTTCCATAGTCTCTGAAGAGATGGGTAAGTATCTCAGGTGTCCTGAGTAAACTTCCCAGGGCTGAATTTTTGGGTGTTGGAATTCCTAAATTCAGGGTATTAAGCACAGATTGTGATAATTTTCCTTTGAACTGAAATAACTTCTGCATCTGGCATTTAGGCGTTTAAACCATTTGAACTCATATTAACTAAAATCTCTGGTTTTAAATAGATTCCTAAAAGAAAAATAAATCTATGAATAAATTTGCTTTGTAACTTGCTGTCTTCTAATGTACTTTTTCCATGAAAGAGTTCAAGTTGTCAGAGCAGCAAAAAAAAGCAAGATTTTCCCATTGCCTGGGATCTGGCTCACTGGCCCAGGAACTAGCAGGCCTGATGAAATCAACTTCTGCCACATGCTGTTGCTTTATCAGCATAGGACAAAGGAAACAATTTCTAAAAAGCCTCAGATATCCTTAAACGATTTGTTTTACAGTCAATGTCAAAATAATTATTTTCTTAGAAGTCTGCAGTGACATCACTCATGTACAAAGTGATTACAGCTGAGAGATGGTCCTTTGGAAAAATATCAAGGAGCATTTCTTCCAGTGTAATGCATTGCCTAATATGTCAGCTACTCAAATTTCATTAAAGGTGGTTGTATCTCCTGCAAAGGTTTATACAGAACTATGGTTACAAGAAAAGCAGCTGACAAAAGTATTTAAATACACTACACTGTGCAGCTGCTGGAACTGCCATTAAATGTTCACAATATTTCTTTGTCAACATCACTGCTCTTTTTTTGCCTGTGATTTTTTTTTTCTGCCTGATGATCTTACTGAACTGGGGAACATCCATATTTGCTAATCCAGTCTGGATTTTTTCACCATAAATATTCTTTAGTACAGGGGGAGTTCAGGAGGGTTGCAAATTTTTGTGTTGCTGCGAAAACAAGAGTCATCACATTCATGTGTGTATTTTATGTAGGGGAAAAGAATAAAAAGCTATTTATCTCTTTTGTTGAATCTCTTCAATCTAGTTGAATCATAGGCCCTTTAAAAAGCAATAGCAATATTTCAATATGGTTAACTGGGCTGCTCTTAATAGCCATAGAAAATTTACATTTGGAAAAATGATAATAAAGATAATTAGATCATAATAAAAAATAAACAAACAAATCCATCTCCTTCTTTTGTTAATGAGAAGCAAAAAGTGGGTACTCTCACTTTTCATGCAAGTGTAGTCTACCTGCATTTTATCTAGTGACTTGTAGGAGATCCTACATAAAGCTGGACTTCTCTGTGGGGGACAATTTCACTGGAAACTTGAAGAGAAGATGAAAGAACAGTGTGAAGAAAATGAAAATTTCTAAGGCTTGTACATTATTCAACAACCCCTTATATTGATGTAAGGGATTTTTTTTCTGAAAGTAGATGTAAAGGACAAGAACAGGGCTGAATGGAAACTTGTGGACCTTTCTATGAATCACTTAGCCCCAAAGCTTAGTAAAGCATTGGTTCATATTTGGAAGAAGCACTTTTTACTCCCTTGGGATTTTAATATGAGATCATAGATAAATTGTACTGGAAAGCACAAAGATTTTTAAGTGAAAACATAATTTCTGTGTATTACAGATGCATCCAAAGCTTCTTTCTTTGCCACTGCAAAACAAAATTTCTACTCTGGTTTGATCACAAGATTTTAGACCTTTAGTATGAAATAGACTGAAGGCCTTCTTAGACCTTAGATAAAGCAACTTTTCCTTTCTTAATTTAATGTCATTACTTCTTTAAATGCTTGTGTTCACAATTTAGGGTGAAATAAGTGCCAATTCACTTTTAAAAAGTAACTGGTTTATTAGCAAAAAGCACCAAAACCAACAACAACTGAAAACAGGAGGTCGAGAGAAACTCGCCCTCGCAGCAGCAAGGCAGAGAAATGCTGCGAAGGGCGCGGGGTGCTCCCTCAGCCACGGGCACCTCAGCAGGGCCACGGAACCAAAGCAGGACCAGGGGCAGGGGTGCAGGAGGTTTTTAAAGGCTCCCCCCAGCTCCGGATTGGTGGCTCTGAATCCTTCCCATCGGCTCGCTAGGGCTATCCATGTCAAGGGAGCCTTGGACACCGACTCCATTGGTTTAGCTCCTTTAGCAGTTGCTGGTTAGCGTGACATCATTGGAACTTCTTGGTCCTTCTGGAAAGTTCCTTAGCTAACCCCCTTTTCAGGTAACCCCATCTTGTGGTTGCAACAAAACATTACACCCGTACATTTCAAGCCTCTTAACTTAATTAACTTCTAACTTACAATTTAACAAATCACTACGTCCACTCCCACACATATTCATAACAAACTCTTAAACTTGTAAACTGTGTCAAACCTGTAAAAAATCAACATTTATAACAAGGGTATTTTAATAATATAATATGTGGAAATAATGAAAATAAGGCTCCAGGTCAAATCTAATTATTTAACTAGTATATAACATAAACATATTGCAATACAAAATCCAGAGAAGTCTGAAGCAGAGCAAAAGGCAGAATTCTTTATTTCATCCCCAAAAAGGTAACAATTTAATTTTTGCAGAAATAAAGATATAAGAATATAAGTCAGAAATACTTTAGGAAAAAAATAAATGCATTGATTTATTTTTTTTTCCCCAGACACAAGAAATTTTGTGTACTCTCAGTTGTCTTTAATCTGTGGTGGGTTTTGGCTCTCATTGTTGGTCAATGCTTTTCCCTTGGTTTACAACTGGCCTCTGGGAATTACTTGACTCCACTTCATTAGCTGTACTTCAGTAATTAACTACCTTGAACTCTACATATTGTTGCCACAAGGTACTTGTGTAAGAACCTATGAAGGAGCTACCAAAGATGAACTTGAAGTCAACAACTGGGTGGCTTGGCTGTTTCAACAGTGTCACATGGAACAAGATTTTATCATTTATCATGGAATATTCCCAAGGTCTATTATAAGGCTGCTCCACCTCGTGTTTTCATCAATAAACTGCACTGGATATAGCAGACAACCAGTCTTAAAAGCAAGTCTCAGAGGATATCACTACTCACTAGCAGAATCAGGAACACTATTTTTGGACTGTCAGTCACAATGACAAATCATATCTCCCCAGTCTCTCTTCTCTACTGCATTTTTATATCACTTCCTTTTCCATGTAATTCATAAATCCTTACTTTCTGGTAAGTCTTTTATGTGACACTTTATCAAGTGCCATTTTATGAGTCTGATAATATAACACATATCTTTGACTCCCTTCTATTAGATATCTCTGTGACAGGAGAAGATTATTTTATTTCTTGATTTATTTTCGAAAGTAAGCTAAACAGGCTGGGAAACAATCAGAACAGCAGAAGGAGAAGGATAAGAAAGAAATTTCTTGCAAAGCAAATCCTGAAAGGAGGTGTTAGTTTGAAAAGAAAAATGTCTAATTGACAAAGGTTTGAAGGAGGAGACAGACAACTTAAAAAAAAAACAAAAACAAAGGCAATAGAGAGTACTTGGAGGGAAAAAAACCAAACAAAACACTAAAATAACGTGAGAAAAAGCTTCTTTCATTCTAATAATGAGCTACTTTAAAATATTTTTGCTACTTCATCTGACATCTTTGCTCTGTGGGAATGCCAAGGTAGCACAAACAGGGTTGTTTGAAAGAGGAAGGCAATTAAACAGACATGCATGTTTATATTAATACAACCTTTCCCTTGTCAAATAATCTTAGTTAAGTCAGCTAAATGATTTCACAGCTGAGTATTGGCTCTTTGAAAAAAAAATTGAGAAAGGCTGCTTCCTAATATTAATTCATTTAACAATCGATGCCTTTGGCTGAAGGCAGGCAAGTTGCCAGCAGGGGCTGCATACATTTCCCTGCCTTCTCCCGGGAATGTCTCCAGTCTGTCACTGCCTGGTCTCCAAGTGGTGACCTGCAGAGGCTGCTGACCACGCTGCCTCGTGGGCACACAGACATCCTCAGGCTGGCTGCAAGACTCGCTCACATGGCTGATCGGGAGGAGTTTTCTCCTACTGTGTAGAGCTGCACCAAGATGAGGGAAGGAAAAGCTGAGTGGCAGGTAAAGAAATGCAAATGAGGGTGAAGTGACTGCAAGCTGACACTGAAGAGGACTACATTTACCTTTCCTGCTCTGTTGCATACACACTGAACAGAGACCAGGCACTCCACCACCTATGGGGAAGGAAAGGTTGTGTCAGGGAGCAGGAGTCCACATCCTCAGCACTCACTCTGGGGGTCCTAGCATCCAAAAGTACGCGACATTTACATCCTTCCATGTGCCTGACTAGCAGGGTTTAATTCCAGACAGCAACTAAGTAGCACGCAGCTGCTCAGTCACATGCTCTGACATGGGATGGGGTGGAGTATCAGGGAAAGAAAAAAAACCCTCATGGGTTTAGAGAAGAACATTTTAACAATTGAAATAAGAGAGAATGTAATAATACTAATTATACTAAGATATAATAATACTAATAATGACAATAATTGCAATTAAAAAATAAAAAGTAAAAAACAAGTACTGCACAATGCAATTCCTCCCCACCTGCTGACTGAGCTCAGCCTATCCTTGAGCAGCAGTCAATGGCTCATGGCCAACTCCCCCCAGTTTATATACCGAGCTTGATATTTTGTGGTATGGAATATCTCTTCAGCCAGTTCAGGTTAGCTGTTCTGGCTGTGCTTCCTCTGAGCTTTTTGTCTACCTTGTCAATGGCAGAGCATGAGAAACTGAAAGGTCCTTGATTTAGAGCAAGCCCTTCTTAGCAACAATGAAACCATCACTGTTATCAGCATTATCCTCATACTAAATCCAAAACACAGCACTGTACCACCTACCAGAAAGATTAACTCTATCCCAGCTGAAAGCAGGACACTGGCCCAAGGCAGAGGTGTATCTTGGTCTGTGGAAAAAAGGAGCTTGCCAGGAGCTGTCAACACAAATAGACTTTATATATAAACAGGTGAGAGCTCTCTGACCCCTTGTCTATGTAACTCTGTTGTTGGCAATGTTCAGATAAATTATAAATGCCTTCATTTGAAAACAAAACCAGTTTTATTCATTATTTTTAGCAGAATTTCACCACAGTTAAAGCTAACTTGATCAATACATTGTAAGGTAATGAGTTAATAACTAATTCATCTTTATAGGACAGATAATCAAGAATCTCAAGGCTATTTCTAGAGTCAGAATAAATTTTGCTTTAATCAAACTGCTGTGTTGTTCGGTTTCAATATGTTTTTATTAAAACATCTTTTTCTTATTTTGAAATGGAACCTTAATATATGATTCAATCACAAGATCAATGTAAAAGGATAGAAATTATTCTTTAATAGTGAGTTTTAATGATATTCCCCAATTAGCTAATGGAGCACAACTACCAAGAGAGATCAGGTAGATAAAGAAAGGAGAGCAAAAGTAATATGAAACACATACAGGGAGAAAGGCGAATATTTATTTATTGAGATCTGCATGTATTTCTCATATACAGAAAACCTCTTATAAGAAAATGTTTTCTTCTCTGCAAAGAAAAGGCCCAATACTAAATAGAATTAGATAATATGCCAGACAAGCAGTATATAAAATCCTCAATACTTAGAAGAGAAAAAAACAAACTTTAAATATGCAAGAAAAATTACAGGAAAACCAATTCAAATTTCACTGTTAAATTTCAATTATTTCTAGAAGAATCTACTACAGTCACCTTTCTCTTAAATTACTACACCAACAATGACAAATTATTTCAATGGAATAACAGTTGCAATATGGCACTAACAAGAGTGAGTCAGTGCAGAACAAGTGGGTCTATCTAGTTTGGAACCAACATCCAAGAAATGCCACAGGCATATCAACTAGAAACTCGTTCTGAAAGGTCTGGCAGACTATGGTCCTGAACATGACAGAAGCCTCTAAGTGTTCTTCAGACATTTCTTTGGGAGAAAAGAATAAAAACACCCTTTGGTGAGGGTTAGTCTACAAGCAGTGTCGGGAAAAAAATTAACTTCCCTGAAAAATCCCACCTTATCCCTACGTTGAGTATTAGGTTTTGCGGAGAATGGTTTTCATTTTCCTTCTCGCTAAAAGGAAAAAGACTTTAAAAAAAAAAAAAAGTGGCAAAAGAGAATAAGCAATTTGAAAAATATGCAAAAATAGCCAAGTGGATGCGCTTCCAGGTTTGTGCATGTTCCCTCAGTTAAGAATGATTTTACAGCCAGATGACAAAGACCCTGACAATAGGGCTTAATGATAAAGCACATGAAACCCTACCCAAGGCAGTTTGACTGGCATTTCAGCATTATTGTATGCAACTGAGAGCTTTCCAATCAGCCAGAACAGTGGGATCCACCAAGGAATCATGATCAAGGAGCTATTAGGCCAAACGGTATTGTCAGAATTCCACAATTTATGCAGCTCCTTTCAGAGAGCTGAGTCCTGAAACTTCCAAATATCAAAAGGGTTCAATATCGAACAGAACATGTATTTAAGGAAAATTGGCCCCCAAATTGCTATGCTATTGTCATTTGTTCTTTTGCAGTTCACTTAGAGGGTAAAGTGGAGACTATTTTTAAAATTCAATACGAAAAAAATTACAACTGAAGTTTCTTTAGAAAAAAGTTCATTTAACCAGCTGCATCTCTCTTTTGTGCTCTGCTCAGATGTTAACTTGGATTATAGCTTCCATGTTTCTCATGCTTTTTTGTTGTCTGTCATTTACGTTTTGGAAAATTTAGCACAATTTTAGGTTTGAACTGATTTGTACTCCTTTGGCCAAGCCTAAGGCCTTCCAAACTCTTCTGGAAAAGTACCACATCCACAATCACTCTGGCAAAGGTCTGCCTGGATCCTTTTCAAGTAACACAAAAGCTGTGCAGTGTGTTATTTAATGCCTTATCCTTTTTTCATTGAAGTCTGCTGCAGAGCTCCAACTGACTTTGCTGGGAGCAAAAAAGAATCTCAAATGCCAAACTGATTTGACTACTATTTTAATAAGAAGATTTTGCAGTATGCAGCATAATCCATCTTTACACAAGCTCAGCACTGGGACAAGCATGCACTCTGA
Organism: Climacteris rufus; assembly: GCA_013398175.1. Taxonomy (NCBI): domain Eukaryota; kingdom Metazoa; phylum Chordata; class Aves; order Passeriformes; family Climacteridae; genus Climacteris; species Climacteris rufus. The sequence continues at coordinate 696,459 of VZRZ01007409.1, read as the reverse complement.
TGGTCTGCCTGTCCCCTGCTCAGCTGCACCACTCTGGCTGGCACTGCACCCAGGGGGATGTTGACACTCGGTTTCTATCTCTGCAGCCCTGCAAGTGTTTCAAACCACAGTGAGGAAAAGGCTCTTGGAGAGAGACAACAGTGTTTCACGTGAGAGTAAAAGAGCTTCTCACACACAAGGTTTTCTCATCTGGGCACTCATGCAGAAGCTTGTCACAAACTGCTGCTCTAATATTAAGAGAAAACGACTGAACAGTTTTTACAGCCCACATTACAAATTGTGCTGTGCAAGTTGGAGCTTTATTTGGCAGAGGAGATGTATAAGTTGTTCATAATACAATCTGTATTTTGCCTCATAAGTGACTATGTATGTACAAGAATAGTAAGGTGAAAGGACCACATTTAGGAACGGTCCAGGTTACATTTCTCATATTTAAATAACTTGCCTGGGAATTCACTTTCCCCACTATTCCCATGGAAATAGGCCTATCAAAAGACAAAAGCAGTTCCCTCCTTGCATGGATACATTTATATCTGTATCTGTGACTGCTAGGGAAGGTAGAAAGCCTGAAAGTTAAGCAAATGGAGAGGAGTGCCTTGAGCTGGAACTTTTGTCCCCTCATCTGCAAGCCTACACCTTTATCATAAAGAATGTGGAAGAAGAGACGTGAGTAGGGAGTAGAGAGTCAGAGAAAAGGCACCCTCATTTTCCAGAGCCTCCTGCAATACAGCTGCAGTGGGAAGAAACTCTCTTCAGTTTCCAATTGACTAAAAGGAAGAAGAAAATCAGTCTCTTTTTTGACTTCTTGTAATGAAAAGCTAAAATTTTTACATGAAAATAAGCAACAACGCTGAAAAAAAAGTTTACTAATATGAGCAGACTATTTTTATGGATTATTTCAATCATTTATGGCACTCAGCAGCTTTGAATTTCGTAATTTGAATGCTGGGACAAAGTCACCATATTCTGGCTTCCCATAAGGCCACATGTATTATCATAATTTAATAATCAGAAAAACTGTAGTAATAGATTCTTACAGAGATTCTCAGTCTCATTAATGAAACAACTCTAATTTCCCTAAGAAAATTAAAATTCCACAATTCTCTTCCAGACAGTTTTAACTATTCATTCAAAGAATCTTTCCCTCCACAAATACCTTATCCTTTTTGCAAAGCAATAGTTATTGTAAATGATACAGCTTTACTGAGTGTTTTTTAAGATCCCCAAATGTTGTACAAATGTGAAACTACCTATGAATGTTAATTAATAATTGTATATTTCAAGTACTATTCCTCCAAAATGGGGTGCTGTAAGGCACATTTCTAAACAAGACCTTAAAATCAGCCAGATTGTTTCTGCAAGAGAAGATCAGTGGCACATTCCCCTCTTTCCACCCCAGGGAATGTTCTGGAGCTGCCGGGGTTTTCACTTCTGAAAATAAAAGATATAAATCAATTATTAATGAATGCAGAAAGACAAAAAGAAGATTCTTGCACCTTTTCACAAATAAAAGCCCAGAGAAGAATTTTGATTAAAAACCAATTCCAAGTGGAATCATCCGTTTTTTTATTGGCCATTACTTACATAGATGTGTACAAAGCAGTTTAACATTAAGTCTCCCAAAACCATCACAAAAGAGGCAAGTCTCCCTTGCAGTGGTAAGTTAATGCATTGCAGCACTGTGGCCATGAAAGCTGTGCCATCAGTTACAGAAATGTTGTCTGCAGAGGGTATTATATCAATTGTCTTGTTTTCTTTATTAGCCTCATGCAAATATGAAATCAGAGACTGCTGATCCAGAGCTGCAAAGGCCCATCACTTACCCAAATGTGCAATAAAACCTACTTTAATTAATTTTATTGTCTGTCTCCTAGAGACAGAATGAAAGGGTTAGAAAAATGTGAGCACCTCCAGTTAAAGAGGCATTTGCATGTATACAGGGAGTAACACATCTGATAACAACTGCCTCAGTGAGCTGGAACCAGCCACAAATGGTTCAGGGCTTGCTTGTGATGCGCTGACTGGTGGCAGTGAAGACGAGTGGCAGCCACAGGAAATGTTCACTGGGAAAGAGCTAAAGTAGACTGTGCATTTGGGATCTACTCACCACATTTTAAAGTAATTATTTTTCAGTGAAGACATCATCTTCAAAATAATCTTCCCTTAACTGGGATTCGCTTTTCCTCTCCTCCAGTGCAGACAGCAGTGGGTGGTAACATTTTTGGAAACAGTTTTGGTCTATTAACAAAAAGAATGAAATGGAAATATCATAAATGAGGAAGATAATTTTGTTCAGGCTGTGCTCCTGGTCACAAGTTCTTTGTGAGAGGCATGATGTTATTGATATTCATGCAGAGACGCTCAAAGGAGAGCTTGCCAAACGATGTGATTAATGAGGATGAAACAGGTAAGTAGCCATTACTTTTGTCAGTAATCATTGGTGTAAACAGCAGGAAGAAAGGACAACACTTAGAATGGGAAAATACATAAAAGAGGACTCATGGAAAGAAATTTAGTAATTGACAATTTTTATACACTTATTAGTGAGTTTTGCTAGTCAAAACTTTTATCTGCAAACTCATGTGGGGTGCTGATTGATGTTTGTGTATACAAAAAGTATCCCTTTCATTAAGGTAAATGGATGTTTCCCTAACTCAGAAGGAAATGTTCCATCATGTGTCACTTCAATGCAAGAAAAATATTATCAAAAGAATCATTAACTTCATATTTCAAAGGAGATTAGAGTAAGTTTTCTTTTATTCCCATAGATGTAGTGCTGCAGTCTCCTCTTGCATCTTCCTCCAGGTCTTGATCTCCAAGAAGAAGAGCATGATGTGTGATGTGGCAACAGTGGCTGGCATAAAATTAAAGCTAAATTAATATATGTTCTTAGATGAACTCAAATAAATATGAACTGGGTAAATAGAGGAAAAGGAAGAACAAAGATTGACCGTAATGCAGTGTTTGGTTGGAATATCACATTGTTCACTTATCACCAGTTTAAAAGAAAGTGTAAGCAGGTAAAGAAGCAAAAAATGATTGGGCCAATGGATTTTCATACTGCCCCTTGGTGAAAAAAAGGAGCAGTTAAATTCCCTAACTCAGTAAGAATCAACTTTTCTTGTATGAAAAAGATTTATTTATTGAAAAAATTAAATAAACCATGAAGATGGAAGAACAGATCCTCATATAGTGTTAAGTGCTGACCCCCAAAAAACTTACAGATAAGGACCTGAGTGAAAAAGTCATTTTCTGTCTCCACCTTAATGAATACAATGCTATTCAATATTTCTTTTTGCCTTTCAATAGTCTCTTCCAAAAATATTGGCTACCTGTAAATAAAAGTAAGTTATCACACAGCTGAAACATTACAGAATGTGAAGATTAAAGTGGGACACTCAAACAAGGGTCACAAGAAGGTCATTGTGTGCTGTTCTGTACAGAAATCTCTGCTGCTATATTGGCCACCCTTTTCTTGTGACTTTTTCTAGTAATTTCACTGGAATGCATGTGAAGCAAGGAATATGTCTGCGTATCCATAAGAATTGCAAATAAAGTCATGCAGTGATTAGAAACAATCTTTTCTATCTCCAATTAGCCAGATACAATATTTTAGCATATTCTGAACAAGACTGTATTTGGCAATGTGCATAGACTGTTTGAAATGTCTCAACAAGTCTCTAATACAACGTCTGAGAGATGATAGAAATCTCCCACAAAATTATTTATCTGTACTGCACAGACTGAAGCAAGCTTTGTCTTTTTTATTTGGGACAGTTTAATCAGATGTCTTTGAATATGCTGAGTAGAATAAAGTAAGCCTAATAAACATGCACTGGTTGAAAACTTCTTTGTAAGAGCTCAATATTTGTTTCCCTTTCTTAATGCCTTTGAAAGGAACCATTTGAAGCTCTGTGGTGTCTGAACTTCTCCTGCACTGAAGTGCATACAGAGATGAGAAAAAAAAAGCCAAGCTGACTATTGTGATCATGCTTTTCTTTTTGGCTCGAGAGATAAGGCTCCACAGAAATCTTCCATGTGGTACTGAATTTAAGAAGATGAGCAAAGCAGTGGCATGAATCTTCAGGCTTTGAATAACACTGCTATATTTATATGATGATACAATAACAGTAAGGAAAAAACCTCTGCCTCAGTAAAAAATAGAGGGGCTAATCCTGTACCACTGAGTATAATGGGAGTTTTGTTATTTACATATACAGAATGGTCAGCACAGAGAATTCTATACTCTAGTAAGTTCAGTATACTCAGATATGAAGGTTAAAAAGACATTCAGTGCCAATGCCTCCAATGCCCGCATATTGAGATTTTGTCAGTCTTTATAACACTTTTTTCTTTCTCTCTACAGTTTAAAAATCTAAACTGAGCAAAAATAGTCAGACCTTAATCTTTGTTTGGTTGGGTTTTTTGCTTGCTTTTTTTGTTTGTTTGTTTTGTTTTGTTTTGTTTTTTGTTTGTTTTGTTTTGTTTTGTTTGTTTTTTATTAAATGAACCAAATTCTGACTTTTCTTACATTTAGTCATTCCCAAGAATGGCTTCACTAAAGTAATGGTTTTACCTACATTTTAAAAAGTGCATAACATTGCATATATTTACATTTACAAAACTGCATATATACACACACACATATAATTTTATTTTTATATCTATAGTTTGATACACACATAGACTACATATTGAAAGTGAAATTGGTTTATACATGTTGCCTACCTTTTCTTAAACTGTTATGCAACCACAGGCATGAAAAAATTCTAGCTATAGAAAGATGGTAGTTTTTCAGATATAAATTAATATTTTAACAATTTCATAATTTATAAAATATGGAAGCAGTCAATGAATAAGCAGCAAATTCTTTCTCACATTGTTTGAATTATTCTGGTCAAATCCAGAGAGGGAAAACATATTAAAAAGGTCTAAAATACAATACAGATGAATTTGATCTTAAAGCACTTCTTAGTTCTGCACATGTATCATCTTAAAATTTCGACATAAGGAATTAATAAATAAACTATTACAAAAAAATGGATAATTTTAAATTCTTCTTTATAAGCATTCTACCAACTACCAGCTACCACAGTATGACTCATTTCTTGTTTTAAAGTAAATGGATACTGCATGCTAATTAAAACACTGGTTTTAATGTTCCTTCACAAAATTATGAGAGGACCATATAGAAATAAAGTAGCAAAAGAAATGGGTAGTGCTATTTTTCCTACTTAGTAAGTCAGTCTAGTTTTGTGCAGCTACTCCATAAGATTTTTACCTCTAGATGTATTTCCGGAAAGGTAGGAAATTACATTTAAACACAAGAAAAAGCTTTTTTACTGTAAGTGTGATTGAGTTCTGGAGATGGATTCTTAGAAAGATCCTTGAGTCTTCAACCTTGGAGATATTAGGACCTCGATGGGATGGTTGTGTATAAACCACAGGTAATGTATATGAACTTAATGCAAACAAGAACTGAAAGTATGGCTCTAAAATGTGAACAAAATAAGACTGAATCACTACCTCCTGCTGATATATTTCTTGTCTGATTGAATTTATTTTCCATAACCTGTCCAAGAAGTTCTGTGTTTTTCATGAACCATGCAAATACAGTTTGACTTCCATGTGCCAATTTCACTATCCAAAGGCCAAATAATGTCTTACCCTATAAATGGTCTCTCTGCAATGATGTGGTTCTTGGGGTGTCCTGCACAGGGCCAGGAGTTGCACTGAATGATTCTGATGGGTCCCTTCCAACCCAGTATATTTGATGATCCTATGATTTTATGATTCTATAAGAAAAGCACAATTTTACAGAATATTTATATTGCAATCCAAATGTTTGATATACAGACAATGCTTTTTAATCCTGGGATTTTTTTTTTATTCAGAATCACATGTGGGTGGAGATTTTATTTCAGCCAAGTGTGGGCTGAAGACTGTTTCTATTCAACTTGCCAGACCACATAAACCCGCAGTTTATGCTCATTTTGTGTTCATCGTGGAACAACAAATAGTACCTGTTTTGCCACAAACTTATAACATGGACAGCCTACTACACCCAGGTTTTTCTGATGAAAAGATTTTGTCTTTCTGATGAAAAAGTTTCTTATTGAGAACTCTAAATAAACAAACTGAACTCTTACCATGTGAATATTCATGTTATTTGTTCTAATCTTGGGCTTTAAAATTGTATTTCATTTACTACCGAACACCTACCTGTCTGTAAGCTGCCAACAGAACCCAGCCAGAGTGGACAGTGCTGCCCAAGGAGAAGAGCATGAAGGCTGGAGGTGGCAGAAGGACTGAGCTTGTATCTGCACTGACCATCTCAAATACACTTCCTCAAGGGCCTCCCTCACCCTGCCCAAGACCCATTCCAGCCCTCCAGGGATCAGTCCTTGCTGCAGGTCTCCATCTCCCCCCAGCCCTGCCCTGCCTGGAAACAAACCCTGCCAAGCTCAGCCCACCGGTGGGATGGTGTCCTAGCCAGGCCTGCCCTGCCCCTGTCCCAAAGGAGATGCCCAATGCCTGTGGCTGCTCCCACAGCCCTCCCTGCTCCTGGCTGGGCTGGACACAGCCTGCCAACACTTCTCCCCACACATTGCTCATGAACTGCTCACTTCCCCATACTTCTTACTTGTGGGTATTTGCGGCACCACTGCTCCTTTGTGCCTGGATGACAAAGTGTATGCAGAACTAATTTCATCACTGAAGGGAGAAATATTAAATATATCCTTCTTGCACACTCATCATGTCTTTGGTGTACAAATGACCACTGTCCACATGGAGAAGCACCTGGCCTCAAGTCACATAAATAAACAGCCATTGTGAAAACCATGTGAAGATAAGAACAAAGACCAGCAACCCAGGCGACTGACCCCAAAACCCCTTGGAAGCCACCAGAGGCCCTGCTCCTTGGGTCAGCGTGGAGCCGGCGCAGGGGCAGTGGCCAGTGGCAGTGGCTCGTGTCCCAGAGAGCGTCGGCCCCGAGCAGCCAGGCACTGCTGGTGGCTGTCAAACCTGTGTGCAAGCACACAGCCAGCGCACCCCTCCAGCGTCTCAAGCTCTGTCTCTGCTCACAGAATTGCTCTCTGTATCCACTGAGAAAGCAGGCTGATTTTGACTGCTAGGATGGCAAGATATTTGTTACATAAGGAATGTTTTTTACCTCCTTTCACATTGGCATTTATATACAGAAGTTTTGGAACAAGACTGCTTTTTAAAACAGAATATCCAGTGAATGTTTACAAGGAAAACAGAACGTTAGTTAAACTTGTTTTCAAATGTTTTTAATGAGTCTACATAAACCACTCATGTTTTCAGCAAGGCAAATATATGTAAAGGTACACAGAATTTATAAGCATTGAAAATCATCTGGAAATTCCACACAGAAAGAAACGTTCATGTCTTTACTGGTGAAGACAAAAAAATTAAGTTTTAGGCATGTTTATAGTACCCTCTGATGGAATTATGAAGCATTACAATGCCTCCAAAACATTTATTTCCCTAACAATAAAGATAGCAAAGATCTATTTTGCAATCTTTTGTAACTTGTTATAAATAAAATACATAAATAAAATTATTTTTTAAAAGACTAAGAGCTTTATACACACAAACACAGATCTTAATCAATACTATAACCTCTTATTTAGGTTTGGCTTCCTCAAGAAAAAAACAAAATACGAGTTCTTTCCAGTTAATCAGGGAGAAACCTTCCCAAAGATACACAGTTTTACTCTTTTCATTTTATACTACTCTCATCTTTATTTCTGTTTTAATTTAAGAATTAAAAAATTGGTATTTTTAACATTCTGTGTATTAGATTGCCTATTCATCCCATTTGTTTGTTCAGATGAATCACCAACATGCCTCAGGAACACTGGTCAAAATTGCAGAATGTCAAGCAATTTTTAGTAAAATGCAAACCAAAATAATCAGAGAATTAGCTTTAACAATTAGTACTTCTTTTAAGACTTAAAATATCAGGGCAAACTTGCCATTTCTTCTTTCTTTCTTCTCACTGACTCATAAACCACCTCAGCTTTCATTACTAACTGGCAGATCACTGAGGAGGTATTTTATGCAGCAAGATTAGGAAGGTGAATATATTTGAACTCTGACTAAAATTCCACTTCAGAGTCTAGCAAAGCTTTTTTTAAGACAGTCAGTGCATCACTTTTATTGGACTGTAGTGGACAGACCCTATTCTATAAAGCATTCAAGCTGTCACCTAATTTTTTAATCTCTTGGAAAACATCAAACAGATAACTAAATATCACTAGACCCTTATAAGCAACAAAAACTTTAAACATCTTGCTAATTGTTGTTGAATTTGGAACTTGTTATACTTATGACAAACAATAAATAACTGAATATTTGTAAGTCCAGTTCAATACTTGTTAGAGTGAAGGACATAATTTACTGTTATTTTACCTCTTATGTTTTCCAAAAAGAACTGTCAAAGTTATGACATTGATAAATGTAAATCTCTTTACCCACAAGATATAGAAAGTAAAAAACCACATGTTTTACTTACATTTACATATGCCAACTTGACAGTGGGCAATCACTTAAATTGAAAGAATGAATTTTCTACCAGCAGTTGTCAGCCTTTAGGGTGAGCCTTCAAATAATCTGAAGACAACACTTTTAGTGTTGCAGTCATAGCTATGTACTGTGGGCCAGGATGTCGCTCATATTCTTGCCTCAAAAATAGTGAAGAAAATTTATGTCAAGATTTTTTAAAGTCATTCATCATATTATTGAAGTGGTCTTGCAGCTCACCACCCCTTAGTACAACAATTTTCCTGCTTTCTCAGTAAGCAGATACTCCAAAATTATTATTTTTAAGTTTCCATATGTTGGTTTGCTGGCTTAGTGAGCAGACTCAGCTCCTTTAGGAACCTGACAAGTACCAGGAATGGTGCAAGGGAAGAAGGGGAAACCTGTGCCTGAGTAGATGAGAGGGTAATAGTCAGGCTCTAGCAAAGGGGTGAGCTGTGAGATCAGACAAAATACACTGTTAAATTCACCCTAACAGATAATTACCCATCAGCACATATTCACCTCCATGTTTATATTGTAAAAATTATACTGCAAGATCTATGAGAGGAAAGATCAATCATGATATACATTCTACATGCTCACCTAATCCATTTGTAGGTCAGCAGAAAAAGCAAAAGGCACTAAAGATTTACTTTATGTTATCAAGCAGAGTTCCATGAAAAATATGTGACAGAAAATAAAGAAATAGGTGAGTGATCAAATTCTTTTGGACGTGGTCAGCAAAACTGCATTAACAGGAACTGCTATATTAGAATTAATGAACACTGAGCATACAGAAATTCCGGGAGCTCTGGAGTTCCTAGAGAAGGTAGAACTGTGACTTTATTCAGTCAAGCTCAAGTCATTTAATCTTGGTTATGAGTTCATCACCATAGAATGTACATGTCTGGAAAATTAAATGAAGTAGATATATTGTCTGTGGAAGGATTTGTAAAGACCTTAGCAGAGCTAACCTACTGAAAGCTATAAGTATTTGGAAAGGCTCATCATTTTCAGTTATATACTAGGCATGTAAGAAAAGGAGTTACTCTACTGAAATGCCATCTCGGCTACAGAACAGACCTGTTGCTTCTCTTATATATTTCAGTTATGAATGCGTGTGGGAGCCACAGTTATCAGCAAACCTCCATTGCTCTAAGACCTGTATAAACACATCATGGATTTGAAGAATGTGAAGTACTGATAAACAAGATGATATAAATTTGGGACGAAGGAAATATTTCTATATTTTACAGACAAGGGAATAAAGTAGGCAGTTTGAATTATTTGTTCAAGGTCTCAAAAGATGTCTGTGGCAAAGCTAGGATTTTTATCATAAAATCGTAAGAATCATTGAAATTAATCTTATATTACAATTTATTACAAAAAAGTTATACAGGCACTTCCTTCTACAAGAGTACATTCTTTCATGTTGCAGTTCTTCCCTAAGTGAGAATAAGGGAAGTATTCCTAATGAGCTCTACAGGATTTACATCAGTCTCCTGAAAAGTCCACCAGGAAAAACGCATTCTTAATTTCACAGATTGCTAGAGAACAATTTCATTGCCATGTGTTGAAATTGCAATCTAAATAATGGATAAGGGCACAAGTAGTTTTAAGACCGCTTGTAAAACAAAAACTGTTCATAGGCATTTACAGTGGAGAATTGAGTTTTATTAAATTGATTAACAGGGGTGTTGCTTCTAAAATAAGTGTCACATGTTATAATATACCCCTTAAAATCTTCATGCAGTGTGCAGTGCATAAAAATCAAAATTAATACATACCATTATGGTGCATTCCCCTGACTCTTGGTGTTGGTATGCTTCTATAACTGATATCCTCAAATTCCTACCATAAATGCCAATTAAAACTATCTTGGAGAAATAGTGGCATAACATTTCATCTTTTACAGCTCAGAAGACAAAAGATGATTAATTCTCTGTCTGGAAAAAAAGGATCAGCTTTAGCTATCCAACTTACAAGTGATTTTTTTATCTCCTAAGATCTGAGAAAATTGTCAGTCAAGTCTTTTAGACTGGTGCTCACACAAGTCACCTCTGTCACATAATGAAACAGAATGCCATTTGCTACAGCAAGGACATGCATTGAAAAATTCTTTAATAAAGGCATATTTTCAAAACAGTTGTCTAGAATTTGGAAATGATGTTCACCTCCAACACACATCCCTTCTTTTTCTTAGCCACATTTGAAAATTTTGGCTAAACTATAGCACACAATTATTTCTGTGTTGCCAAAAACATACATGCGAACCAAAAGTCTTGGAAAATAAACTCAGCCCCTGTCACAGTGAGTGAAAAAGGAACAGGGAGGAAATTATTACTTATGGCTAACAGTGAAATCTCATTGAAATAATAGGTACAAAACTGGATCATAAAAAGTTCTCAGAATGCTGGTTTTGTTCAAAATTGGTGGTAGAAGATGAGAATCAGGCTTTCACAGGTTTATAATCTACTACATGGGAAGCAACTAATCCAAGTTATATTGTTTTTCTTGCATAGGAGTGCTGATAAACTCTCCATTAGGACCGCAAGCCCCTCTAGGCTCTGTCAGTCCTGTTATTAAATCCTAAATGAAGTATGTCTTATCAATTCATTGACCTGGTCAAGGTTAGATGAGGGTCTAGCTATAAAATTGCAGGAGGTAACAAAAAGCATTGTTTTTCCTTGACAGACTAAGAAAGCAGTGATGTGCACAGAGGCAAAAATACTTCACTGCAAATACATTTCCCCAAATATGTTCCATTTACTCACTAACAGAATATTTTCATTCCTCAATAACATTTTAAAATGCTAGAACATCATAGTAGGCTTTTTCTTCCCTGTATTTTTTAAAGATGAGATAAAAGCAAGGATTTCATTTTTTTTAGTAAATCCTGTTTATGGGAAATCTATTTAAATTAATGCCACTCTTTTTTTCAAATGTCTTTCAGAGTCAAAGAAGAAAGTGAGTCACATGGCAAAATTATCCTACATGCTATTATCAGTGGAGATGAGTCAGCCCTCCTACTGTTTGTTGATGTATCTGTCTAGTGAAGAGGGGAAAAAAAGGAGAAAAAAGTCCCTTCTCTGAGGAACTTATCAAATCACAATAGTTTGTAGAAACCAAGAACTAAATTCCTTCTTGGGAAGTGTGCTAAAGTGCTGCAACCCCACTATCTGCCTTTCCCTAATGCAATGCAAGTCTCTATTCACGTTTTGTTTCCTGATTATTCAGTCACTGGGTGCAAATTGTGTATTTTTGAGTAGCACACAGTGGATCCATACCCAAAAATACACTAAGGTGACACACCACCCTGAAAGTGCTAAACCACTGCAACTTTTAAGAACACTGTCACTTTCTGCTAGAGGGGGAAACTGACACTTTCTATTTCATAGATCCCAGGGCTAAACTGCCACTTGAGAGATGTGGGATTATGATCAAATGTGTCAGAGCGATTTCACCAGGGGTACCTACTTTGTGTTAAACTACCTGTGCAACCTTGTTGAATTGTGCAACCAAACAGAAAACACAATAAAAATTGCACTGTTCAAGTGATGTCCAGCATTACTAGGATCAAGGCTACCAGCTTCAAAGTCTCTTAATTCAAGTTTAGGTTATGCTGTCCTTAGTGAAAATGAAGTAGGCTTAGAAAGTGGACTTCCGTTCTCTTCACACCTAATATAAGCTTCAATTTCTTGGTTGGAGGTTAGCCAACAATTTAATTTACTCCATGCTCCTAGGTGACAAAGCTCTGTCAACAAGGGAAATGAAGAGAAATGAAAGAAAGGCCATGCTAAGAAAAATTTCTAAAATTAAAGCACTTACTCTGTTTGAACAACTACATAATCTAGAATCTTTATCTTAGCTGTCCTGTACATGTCTTACTATCATGAACAAGTGGAAAGTGGTGTCACAATCAGAGCCCTGTGAACCAACCAGTCTTGAGAGTAGAGCAAAGCTTTCTACAATCTGATATTTGAACACCAAGTAGTTCATTAAATGAACTGTTCTGGAAAAAATAAATATTTTGAAGGAAAACAAACATTTTAAAGCACTAGCAGTCATGGTAACTGGTTCCTTGAGCTTCCAAAAAATTAACTATCAGGGCCAAAAAACCTCTACTTCTATTGGGCCTGTGACTGACAGAGGACTATGACCCTCCTTTTGAGGAGAGGGGATTAAGTTGTAACTCTTGCCTTTTTTTCCTTGTCTTGTCCTTCCTTCTCCAATCCTTATTTCTCAAGCTACCCAAATTTTGCCTCCAGAGTCACTCTTTGAACACCTATTTTATGAAGAAGGTGTGGAAGATCTTTTTAATCCTGTTTCAATGGTAAATCCCTATCTGTGCACTTCTAATACCCGTCCCTTTGCGAATCAATATTATGGAATCACAGCTGTCCAATGGAGTGTTGGGCACCAGAATGGTATTTATGAAGGAAATGTCTATGTGATAGAACAAAGCAGTTGGAGAGATGTGGATGGTTATGACCACATGGCACGACACAGCATCAATCAGACTCAACCATTCCAAGTCAGGGAAACCCACATGTAGAATTCACAGCTTTACTTATTCAAGGGCAACAACCAGTTCAAGAAATGGGAATGTCAGGGAGGACACACTGGAGAAGAAGCTTCATCTTTGTGTGACAGTTGTAAAAAAATTTTCATGTACCAACTAGTTGTTTCCTAGGGAGACTTATTTAGGAAAATAACTAACTATGATCACACACCACTGTACAGGGCAGTCTCAAAGTCCAGAAATCCTATAAATACTGAATTTCTTGACAAATCACAACAGAGTATTAAAAATATGAATGAAGAATTGGCACTAAAATAGCTAAATGAATATAAATATTTTATCATTATAGAATTTGTGGCAGGAGATTCCTCCATGTATAACCAGAAATGGTCAATCTAAGGGAGACCCAGGCCTGGCAGAGCTAGAGGACTTGGAGGGTGGGATGGCACCAGAATAGCACTGTCAAAACCCAGTAGTAGTATTGCCCCTTCCTTCTACTTATCTGTCAGCAGTTGTATCAGCCTCTCATTTACTGAAACACTTTAAAAACAATATAAAGTATTCAAATAAAAATATAAAATAATGAAGAAAAAAATTAAATTACTCATTAAGGAAAAGTGAGTGTTCAATCCAAAAGTGGTTCTGATGTTGTGCAGTATCATATCATGATATTTTTTAAAAAAAGAGAAAAGATAATTTTTTCTATCTCAGCTCCTCAAATAGACAAAAAGGGTGAGAAAACACCACACATCTCTGCTATATAGAAGACAACAATAATAACAAATCTGCTACAAATTTTTTTTAATTATTTGGTACAATTCTTATTAAACCAGGAAAAGAAAAAATATCTTTCCCTTCTATAAAGTATTTACCCATTTTTCATGACATTTAAGACATAATATTCCTTTTCAAAATGGATAGCAGCATAAAAATATTTTGCTAACAAAATTAAATGAACTCAATTGTTCTGAAAATAATTGCTTTGAATAAAGAATATAACAGATAAAGGCACCAGAGGGTCATAGTATTATTCTATATAAATGCAATTTATATCAGAAAAATTCAGATTTTTTTTCTTTGAAAGCATGTGTACTCATGGCAGGCACACAAGAGTAATGAGCATTGTTAGACACAATATTTAGCCCTAGGTGGACACATTTTTTTTGAGCTAGCTGCCTGAATTATTCACACTTTTGTGTGTGTGTATATATATGTGTGTGTGTGTGTATATATATATATATATATAATATTGGTATGACACCAAAGTCTAAATTCTTTCATGGAAATGGATAACTGAATGAAATTTTAAAAAAGTGAAGCTATAAACAATGTTTGATTCTATTACAACACACAAAATATCTGTCAACGACAGATATCTGTAAAACAACGACGTTGATTTACCAACACTGCTTCTTGGTGTTTTAAACATACAGCATTACACAAGGGATGAATTAACTCTGTGTAAATATCTCTGTGTGTATATGTATATAATTAATGTTTAATACCATGGAAGATGAACTCTAGTGACTCTTGCTGCAACAGTTTAAGAAATCACTGCAGTGACTGTTCCAAAGCTATCCTGGAGGGCACTACCCTAGCTGCAGAGTTATTAGAAGAAAAAATGAATCTGAGCTGCAGCAGCTCCAGCACAGAGCCAGATGCCTTTGTTCAATCCCACCCTGACCAACACTCCAGGACACGATGCCAGAGTGGGGAGCTCCTGGGGGCACAGACATCCTCCTCTCCAGCCCTTATGGAGGCACAGCCTGCAGCACACCTGTGAGTACAGGCATCTGAGCTGAAAGATAGAAACAAAATTCTGTAAAGGTCTTTTCACCATAGCCCTTAAAGCAAGTTTGAAAATTTCTCTCTCCTTTAAAGGTTAAGTCTAGCTACACACATAAGAAGGCATATAACAGTATTTTGAGACAAAATATTTGTTATTTTTAAGGAAAGAAATCCCTCTCATTCCTTTCAAGGATCTGATCCAGAGAAGATGTCTACATTGTACTCTGTGCTTTCTGCACAGTTGATTAGCTATTTATGCACAGCTCAGACTAGCAGTTTGTGTACATACAGCAGAAATTGCCGTTGTTAAACACACGGAATTATATCCAAATATAACCTCAAAGTGAGTGGCTGCATATGGACATCAAATGAACATTGGTCTGGATTTAGTTTCAAAATTTGGTCAACTAAAACATATGATCCAACTTGAAACCAACATTAGAAATTCATAAAATTAAATATAAAGGCTGTAAGATGGCTAAATCTGAAGTAGAGGAGGAACAAATGAAATATAGATCAGTAAAGGTTAATAAGAAAATGAGGAAAGTGAAAGCGGTACACAAAAAGTGTTTGAGATTTTGGGTAGTTCATTAACAAATATATTTGGATTATGTTTGCTTGTTTGGGCTTTCTAACCCTTGGCAGTCTGCAGAACACTCAGTTTTCAACTCCAGCAATCAGATTGTTACAAGCTGTTTTCAAAAGCTGATGTGTTTCACTGCTCAGACACTGTTCAGAATTGTGCAAAGCACAGACAGATTCGTGATGTGCCCACATACCAAAGGGAACCCTTTTCTCCAAATACCTCCCTCTAACTTTCATTCACCCATCACACTCAGGAGTTGCAATAGCACAAGGTAAATATGTTTATTTTACTTTACTTTTGACTTTACTTTAGAGAAAGATGTATTGGTAATGTATAATATTAATTATTTGACAAAACAAAGCTAATATTCTCTCGCTTCATTTTGCATTATTTAAACCATAATCAGATGGTAGAACAATTTCTCTCATTCCAGCTATAAAAAAAAAAGTAATATTTTCCTATATAAGCGTAGGTTTTTGTCTTTCTTGAACTTTTTTTTTGTTAGTGTTTGTTTGTTTGTTTGTTTGTTTCTGTTGGGTTGTTTTTCCACAAATAGAATCAACATATTCTTTAAAGACATCCGCTATTTTCTGCTTACAGAATTTCCTCTCACTGCTGGAAGAGCAGACTAATTTGGGGCAAAGATTTCAACACTGGCAAAAAAAATATGAAAATCTAAATATTTCAACCTTAAGATGCAGAATGCAGAAATTTCACATGAATCTGAGCACTTTTATAGGGATTACTGCATCTCAGCTGGATGTAGCTGTTAGGAAATGCATTTCTGTGAAGCTATTTTATACTAACAAGGTTCTACCATGAGTTTGCAACACTACTGAAGTTGCCTCAAGCAAGCAATTAGAATTGCAATTAGCATTTCCTTCTCTTTTTTTCATTAATTTTCCTTAATGTCTTTTATTTTTCCTTCTTCTACTGCTTTTTTCTTTAATATGTGCTTTACCTGCTGTCATATTGTAGTACTTTCTTCAGTACTACATTAATAATTTAGTACTGTTTCCATTAATAATGTTATGTGAAATCAGTAGCAAGTGCTCTCTTTTAAAAGCTTATAGCAAAGAGAAGCAGCAAAACTGACTTAGCCACAAGCATATTGTGATGAATCATCATCTTCTGACCCAATTAAATACATGTAACTACTATTTTGCCCAGTTCAAAAGCAGAACAAAAAAGGGGAATTGTGGGCAGTGGGTGCTCCATGGTATTTCTTTCATACCACTGTGGTAAGTTTCAGAATTTTTAAGGTGGAAAGGCCTGCTATCAACAAGGGATGAAAGGAAAATGAGCTAATGTGAGCACAAGGAAGTAAACCACTGATGTGTTCATTATTTATGTATTTTATAATGTCCACCTAAAACTCCAGGTCATTTATATGGGTCAGGGGAAAACAAGGAAGAGCTCTGTACAGGAAAGAGATCTAGATTATTGAAAATTATGAAATATACATCAGAGAATTAACTGTAGGAGGGGCTAATTTAAATTCATTCAAATACATTTTATTACTCTTATATTGTCACTTAACAGTAAGTGTGAACTGCTCCAAAGGGAAAGTGAGCTAGAAGCCAAAAGTGACAGCAAATCATGTGGGGGTAATGTCCCACAAGTCCCAAAGAAGAGCAGCAGGTCTGACAATAATCAGCAGCATCAACCAGTTCAGGGAAATGTAGACAAGTCCTTAGGGACAAGGAAGGCCTGCAGCCTACAGCCTACAGCCAAGGCAAGACAGCAAAGTAAGGCCAGGATCAGCAAACAAGCACGAACATGACCCAAGCAAGGACCAAGCCTGAGCTTAAATGCGGCTGCTGAGCCAAGGGCAGGCATTGCATGGGTGAAAATCCCGGATGAAACTCCTCATAGATCTTTCTCACAACAGTCTGATCCAAGCCTTCTCTACTTGAGAAGACCTTAAATAAGCACCTTGCCAGCCAAACTGTGAGGTGGGGACTGCTGGTGCACTCAGAACCATGGCACAAATCCTGAAACTCCTGCTACTGGAGATCATACTCCATGTTCAACAAGTCTCACTATCTAAAACCCACTTGGTTTCTAAGGTGTTGTTTGGAGTCAGCTGCAAGTGACTACTGAGGAATTGCCATGACACCAGATGATGCTTTTTGAAGTGCTGCACTGACTTCACCAGCATTAGACCTGCTAGGGTTAGAGGCAAAGTTTCGTGAGGTATCCTATGGCATTATGCCACATCTCTGAAGAAATTATTCTGCTACACAAACCTGGAAGGAATTACAGCATTTCTAAAGGTAAGGTTAAATTTCTATATGTCTACCTCTAAATTCTCCTTGAAGGAATGTTAAAGAGAGTCCATCTCTTGGTAATGGTATGTAACTAGAGATAGACCCTTGCAAAGTGATGGTGCAACACTGAATAAACAGAGAGAGAGCAGAAAGGGCAAATTACAGGTAGATAGAGATGGGAATGTAATAATTGGTGTTACATGTTTGCATCTGAGAAATTTCTCTCTAATCTCAAAATCCAGCTGTAGATTTGCTTCAAGAAATAAATTGCAGGTGCATAAAGATTCCAGATAGTGATAGGTATAACTGAACATTCTTATTGCTTGGTGAGTAGAAGAACAAAATCAACATCTGCAGTCTTAGCTGGAAACAACCTGAACATACCCAGAGTTCCAACATTCCATTAGGAGTGACAGAGGAGGCTTGGCACATGGCCCTCAACACTGTTACCATCAACATATGTTTCTATTATAATGAACATAAAGCTCATTTAGAAAGAAAATTACATTTATCAAAATCAAATGGCCAGCTGAATGTTTTCTTGCAAATGACTTTTGGGATAAATGTTGGCCATTTAAATGCCACCAGTGAAATATCTACGTATGTTAAGTAGATTGAGAGATCTCTCCTGAGTCTATCTATGTCAGCAGTTATCCTAGTCCCTCCTTTACTGAAGACCAGAATTGGGAAAGGAAACATAGAAACCTGGGAGCAGCACTGAGCTTTTGAAGCTGTGCTACTTTTGACTCACAGCAGGAGACATAATACAGATATTTCATGTGGCACTGTGCAGCATCGACCAGGCCAAACCAGGGATTCTGAAGCAGGGAAGTACAAGGGGTTGTTTCTGAGGATCACTCTCCAGACACTAGTAAAGCTTTCCAAAATGATTCCTTTTATCTTTCTGTTCATCTTCTTTGTGGTCCTTATCCAAATAAATAAACCCCTTCAGTGCTTGTTACCAGATCAGTTTCAAAAGCTTCAATACTCATATCCAAGACTTACGTTGAGCATGTGCCTAAATGTTTTTCTGAAGGAATCATAAAACTCTCTCCAGGGCAGATGAGCTGATTTTCTGCAGGCTCAACAACTCCATGTGAATAGGGGTCAAAATTCAGGCAACATCAAGTCTCTTGTCTTTGTTAAGAACACTTCCATCCCTGGAAATGTTCAGCACCAGGTTGGATGGAGCCCTGGGCAGCCTGATCTAGTGGGTGCCCTTCCTACCCATGGCAGGAGGGTTGGAATGAGATGATCTTTAAGATCGCTTCCAACCCAAACCATTCTGTGATTCTGTGACTATAAAACAAAATGTAAAAGTATCGAGATCACCTATTTTAGGTAGGAGATTTAAAAACTGAGTCAACAATTTTCCTTAAGTTGGACAAGATGATTTGACCTTTCTGCATTGATCTACTTGTATTATAGCAGATGCACTGTTTTTTTATGAATGGAGAATTTCAGAGTGGTTACATACATAGATATCTTTGGAAGGCCAAGATTTGAAAAGCTTTACCAGTACTGCACAAATTTGAATCAAATCACAAGAATGTGGAATGGAATCCATATCTTCATCAGACAGAGGTCTTAATCTGCTGCAATATATTTGATCTATACAAACGTGATTTGCATCTGAAAAAAAAAATCTACAACTTTCTCTAATGAAAAATTAATCTGCATAATTTTACCACAGCTGGACACAGTTTTCAGCAGTGTTAGAAACATTAACAACAGCGAAGTCCCTACTGGACATCAGGAAGACTCCAGAATATCTTTCAAGGGTCATAACTCCACTTGGGGAACACAGCTTTTGTGCTACAGCATGTGTGTGAATAGAAAAATGGGATTTTCAGCTACAGAATATAATATTTTTTGTTTAAGCTTTATCTGATCTCCTGCTTTAGTGGGTTTTGGCTTCAGTTCTCTTTGATCCTGTAAAAAAAGCAGTTAATTAAAAGAATTCTGAACAAAAATAGGTTCAAAGTATTCCATCAGAAGTCAATGACTACAGCTTCTGCCTGATCCTTAATCATCTGCATTTCCTGCTGAATGAAATAGGACACAGTGTGAATTCTCAAATAGCCAAAGACTAATTTTTTACAGTTCTGGAAATGAGCATTTTCAATTATTGAGCAAAGACATCACAATTTACATATTTCTGATTTTTTATTTTGATATGCATGTCTCAAATGATCTTTCATCTAGATAAGTTATTCACAAATGAAAAATGAATGCCACTCAGTCACACTCAGTTCTTTGAAAGAGAGTTTAGTCATGCACATTAGCATTTAGTATTCCTTGTCATTCAGAGGCATTAAAGACAAATCCACTTCTATTTAGAATTCAAGGCTGGAAAACCCCCTGTCCGTGCAGTCACTGCAATTTCCAATCAGTAACCATCATGACATGAGTTACACTTTTCCTCCACACCTCACTTTTGATCTATACACACCCCTGGTCACTCCCTGCTAAGAGATCTGCCATGACACTTGCCATTTTTTCAGGTGCCCATACAAAGAGTTTAACTTTTGATATCTACAATAAACTACACGAAGATGTAGACTATGGTTAGGAGTCACTTTTTCCTGAAAATTGATGTTTAGAACTGTCGTCTACACTCCTTTATTTTAGAAATTACAAAATTACTTTTTGGATTGAACTCCTAGAATAAACCCATATGCACTAGTTTCCAGGTGATTGACCCAGTGGGCAAAGAAGGGAAAGAGGAATATTAGGATAAAAAATAAAAAATTGTCATTTGTCTTCAGTAAAACACCTAATCCATAAATGGTAAAACCCACTATTCTCATAGCATTTCTACCCAAAGGGTCAACTGCATGCAAGATGCTACCTCAGTAATCAGCATTCCCTGGCATTTAAAAGAAGTAGCAGAAAAAGGCCTCATTGTTACACTCTTCATAATGAAATCATGGAAAGGCATTAGTGCAAAAACGATTACAAATAAGCTTTGCTGAACCGCGATAGGTGCAGGTTTCACTGTGCGGAGAGATTAAAGCCCTGTGCAATCACTGCCTGGAGACTGCACGTCATTTCACATCAATTGGCATGATGAATCTTTTACATAATGTGAATCACAGCCTAATTGTGGGTTTGATTGCATCTACTGTTCTGATCACACAACCTCGGCACATAGAGGCGAGCAGGGAACTAAGCTATTGTACGGAGTTAAAGGAAGAAAGAAAAGCTGTGTAGCATGAAATGAAAGTGACATCTCGCAGGATATATATTACTAAAAGTTGCTGAGCAATTTAACAACTACATGTAATATATATCTTGATAATATCAAAAAAGGCAATTAGAGGAGCATGTCTTCCACCAATAGAAATACATCTTTTCTGAAATCAGCAGGCTGCTGCTAGGAAACTCAGACTGGAAGCCTTTTTGCCAGAGAAGATGCATTTAAGACAATAAACTCTCCATTAACTGCAATGCAGACAGAATGTAACTAACTCTGGATTCTTACAAGAGCTGGAAGAAAAACTGGTACTATATGCTTCAAAGATATTTCCAAAGATCAGGTTCAGTCACCAATTTGTTGAAAATCATATTGCAAAATAAAGCAAAAATCGATCCTGTATGGAAATTATATTGCTTCTATTACCCTAGGAGCTGAGGCATACAAAACCCGTAATGTATTTATTTCCCAATACCATTACAACTATTGTCTTCACTTTATAAAAGTAAAATGGAATATCAATTATTTAAGAAACTTGTCCTAGACACTACAGAAAATCTACAAAACAGCAAGTGATGTTCTCCAGATGGTCAGGTAGCAATACAGCACATTAGTTACTGGATAGGTGCTGGACTGTAGCCCTCACCTGCTTGTCAGGGAGCCATCTGGATAATGGGTACAAGGCATTGCGACATTCACCACACAACTATTGTGTTTCTCAGTCTTGCAGGAGGAAAAGAGAGTCATAGAACCATAGAGACATTTAAGTTGGAAAAGACCCTTAATATCATTGATCTACTCTAAATTTGTCTGTACCCCTCTCATCTTTTAAATACGTTATAAGTTTATAAAGGGCACTTGTCCCGGATGTTCTCGAGGTAGCAACAGTGCCTTTATGTGAGCGGAATCCCTGCTGGGGTGAGTTGCAACCCTCCCAAAAGACAGAATTCTAGCTACCGCAGATAACCTGTTTCTGCTGGCTCCTCTAGGATGAGAGTTTCCCCAGGCGTGCTGTGCTAGCGCCAACGATAATAAAAGGCTTAGACAGAGAGCTCTTCCCTGGGATAACAGCCATTTATTGTGAGTCCAGTGTTGCATTCTGAGGGTCCATAGATATCCAGGTGGCTGAGTAACCCAGAAGAAAGAGCAAGGAGGAAGTTCTGCAGGGCTCTTTTAAAGGGAGATGGGACCAGGAAACACCCAATGGGAAATGGCATAGTTCAAAGTGACCAGTGGAGGAGAGCTTTCCAGGACATAGCCATATATGGGATCTGAAGTATGGATGCAGGTAATACAAGAGAAACATGGGATTTTACCACAGCTCAGGTAGAGGGTTCAGATATTGGAGGAAGAAGGCCAAGGGCTTTGCCTTGGCTTTCTTCCCACCAAAATCTGAAGCTCAAAAGCAGCAGCTTCTGCCAAGTGCGCTGCTACAAGTTTAGGGCCACAAAACATTTTTTTTTCCTTTTTTTAAATCTTGTAAAGTTTTTCTACAAGGTAATCCACTTTTTTCTTAAATTCATTACAGCTAAATAATTTCAAGATTGGATTATGTGCAGGTGGTTAGTTAGTTATGTTGTTTCAGTTTGATTTTAGATGAATGTGTAAAGCATTTTAAATATTTCTGAAACAAATGGATATCAATAGAAATAAATACAAGTCAAGGGCTGGCATATTAGCTGACATAAAGCTTAACTCCAGTGGTGGAACTATGACATTTTACCTCTGCTAGACAACAGTTTCAAGGATCCTGGAAATAAACTACCGCTCAGTGAAGAAGTGTGCTTATGCCAGCAATTTTTTCTCTTCCACAGTTGATAGCTTAGCTCAAGACAGGATAGCTCTAGGATAAGCTCTAAATGTTTATGGGGCCAATAAAGGTATTTGCATTCAATTTGCATTTAAAAAAAATAAAAATGAAACTCTGATCTTGGATCTGTCTGCCAGATGCCTCTGCTAGGCATAACACTGGCCTATATATGAAAGTTTCTGATGTGCTGACAGTCAGTCAGCATCTACTTTAACATTTTTTGACCCACTACAGGGTATAATGTAGTATAATTAAGTTGTGTAAAACTGAGTATGGCATTACACTGCTCCTTGGGGATTTGGAGTCTATTTGTTAACAAAAAATTGAAACCAGCACATCTCAGTTGACACCACCATGCACATTGACATTTACCTGGGAACTATTTGGCAAGAAAACTGAACTATATGTCACCATTTAGAATCCAAATATTTAGCACAAGGAACATACAATAACTGGAAGACAGGAAGTTTCTGGGCCCTTTTTCTCTGAGATACTTCAAAAGAAGTCAGAAATAGAGTTGATTATAGTCACATCCTCCTTCTCAATTATCCTGCTATGAGGACCACTTAAACCCCAGGTAAAAACATGTAATAAAAAAAAAAAAAAAATCACAGGATATGGTGAGTGCAAAAAGCAGAATTTGGTCTTGCAGACAGAGGGAAGAAAAGAATTTGGAACTGGATAATAAGATTGTCATATGAATTCCCCCTTACTAGATATCACAAATATCAAGCACCATCTTGAGTACTGCAGTTTAGAGATACAAGGAATGTGGATAAGGTAAAAAACACTGCTGCTACCGTGGATTTCGTCAGGCCAATAGCATCTTTCCTCAACCATTTCATTTTCCATGTCTTGCAAGGGTTTGGTATCATGATGAGAACTGAAAGCACCTGCCTTTATCAGGAACACAACACAGAATAGGTTAACAGGTAGTCTGTCAAAACTTCTGGACTTTAAGAAAGCTTAAATTTCCCTGATGCAGTCTCTATTCTTTTGATATTAAAAAAAACGCCTTTACTACAAAAACCTCAGAAAATCATAGCAGGGTACCCTAATCTTACAGAAAGTTCATTTCTATAAAAGGTATTACTTGCACATACCATATGACCTGTCAGGTATTGAAGGAAGATTCATAGCTCCATCTGTAAACAAAGGGCACTCATTAATTAGTTTCCCAACAGAAAAAAGACAGTGAGATGCAAAGACAAGTCAGTGGCTCATGCCAGATGGCCAGGTAACAAATCAGAGAACTGGACACATCTTGAATGATTATTGCTGGCATAAAAGCCATGGAGTCTCTGAGAGGTAGCCAGTCAACCCAGACAGGCTCATTACTGCAAGTAGCATTAAATTAAACAGTGGCATAAAGAGTCACACAATACCTCAAACTCTAACACATTGATTAGCTGATTACTTTAGCAAAATACTGCAGAGAGCTGTGTGTACCAGTGTGCATACATTTAAAGTGCTACACATGCACAGGTCACTCACGTACCACATTAAAGTCAATAAATTAAACATGAATCGTTGGGCACGTTAAATGAATTCTAACCCATAATCATCTAAGTAGCAACAAGGCATTCATTTAACCTGACCTAGATGGATTATATAAAGAGTTATTAAATATAACAGGAATACAAATTGCAAGTTAGAATCCTTGGAACTCTTTTCTGGTTGAAGGGATTTTTATAAGAAGTCAGTTACTGAAACTATGCATATATCTGATATTTTTGGACCTACTTCACTAGACACTGGTTTATTGGGGTAGTTTATATGCAAATAAGATAATGTGAGACTGTAAATAACACAGCCATGTGGTGGTCCACTGTGAAATCTTGTGCCCTGTCTGGGATAACAGGGTGGTAGAAAACAGAACAGTATTGATGATGATTATAGAGGACAGTCAGTTGAGTCAGGTATCTCCAGAACTCCAAAGCAGGCATATTTGGCTCAAATAATTGAAAAGGTTTATTCCAACTTATTCTGGAATGCACAAAAGTTACTTAGATTTGTTTTATCTTCTTATTCAGAATGATTTCATGGTTCAGAGAGAAAAGCTTTAGTTCCTTCAGTCAAAAGATTTACGGTGGGATTCATCTGACTAAACACAGAGGCCTGCTCCTTATCTGAATCACCGCAGTCTCCATGTATAATCAGTAAAGATCTAGTCACTATAGACTACAAAGTCTAAGACAGAATTCCTCTAACTCTAAAATAGACATTTTAAATACATCCAATGGATTGAATCCTAAAAAGGTCTGTTTCTCTACAATGAATATAAAGAGAAGTTCAGAAATAGCTGTTACATGTGTTTAAGAAAGATGAAGTGACTCCTATTTCTAGAATCTGTTCTTGGTTTTCCTGCTAACCTGCTGTATGGCTCTGGAAGTCTAAATGCTATATAAAAAAATCAAGAATGTTATTTCAGACTTAGTATCATTACTCTATTGATGACAATTATTAGGCAACATCTTTCCAGCATCTATGTTAAATCACAGTGGCTCTCATTTTTCATCTTTTTGTACCTGTGCTTCAATAACCATTCTGTCTGTTTTGCATATACATTTACAAATACAATATTTGTATATATCCATATATTTGTATAGTCTTTAGTCAATAATGTCCTACAAGATATAATAGGACAGAACCTCAGTATCAAATGTGTTTCTTTGTATAACAACATACAGATAATTAATAATGAAATTTTTACCTTTGGCTTCATCTGAGGATAGAAAATTTTCCCTACCGGCTAATGTGAATAGGCCATGGGCTTTAACAACAAAAATCATCAAAGTATTCTTCATGGTCTTATAGAAGAAAAATTCAACGCCTCACTGTATATCCCCAGCTGTACTTGGGAGGTGACAGTGAACATAAATTTCATGGGAAGGTTACCTGAGGATAACAGCAAAAGGAGTACGATAAAAACTCTGCCTAAAATTACACTTGGAAAAGCACATTGTGAAGTGGATTGCTACATGTATTAAAAAAAACAACCAAACAAACAAAAAAAAAAAACCCAAAAAACCCCAAAAAAACTCCACTCACAAAAAAAAAAAAAAATTGGAGGAAAACCAGAGTCATTTTAGACTTACAGGATGAGGATGTTCACCTCACAAACAGGGACATAGACAAGGCAGAGGTGTTTAACACATTCTTTGCCTTTGTATTCAACGGGATGATGGATCAAGGGGGTCTCAGAGCCCTGAGCTGGAGGACCATGACTCCAAGACTGATGAACTCCCAGTTTACCTTGCTCCAGCTGGATCCCTACAGATCTATGGGGCTTGATAAGATTCATCCAATAATCTTCAAAATGCTAGTTGATGTCATTGTGAAGCCTCTCTCAATGATTTTTGAGCTGTTTTGGGAATCTGGAGAGGTTCCAGCTGACTGGAAGCTGGCAAACCTTGTCCTGAAGAAGGAAGACCTTGGAAACTGCAGGCCCATCAGTCTCACTTCGGTGTCTGGTACAATCATGGAAGTGATCATTATGGGAAGTATTGGAAAACACCTGGATGACAACACAGTCACAACCCCTTCATGAGGGAGAAGTTATGCTTGTCAAACCTGATTTCCTTCTATCAGGAGGGTAACTTACCTGGTTGATCTTCAAAAGCCAGCAGGTATAATCTTTTTGGACTTCAAGAGAGCTTTTCTTAGCTTTCTGTCACGCTATTCTAATGGACAAGATGTCCAGCACACAGCTGGATAACTGTGTTACACAATGGGGGAGCAACTGGCTCAAGGGTTGGCCTCAAAGTGTTACAGTGAATTGGGGGACGTCAGGCTGGTGTCCAGTCACCAGTGGGGTTCCACAGGGCTCCATCCTCAGCCCAGTTCTCTTCAATGTCTTCATTAATAACTTGGATACAGAATTTGAAGGAATATTATCCAAGTTTGCTGACAACATCAAATTGGGAGGAGCTGTCTACTCCTTCAAGGGCTGAGACGTCCGTCAGAGAGATGTCGAAAAAATGGGAAATCACCAAATGAATGAAGTTTAACAATAAATTTAACAAGGGCATGTGCCGGATTCTGCACCTGGGACAGGGCAGGTATATGTTGGGTATCAGGAAAAAGTTTTTGACCCAGCAGGTGGTTGAGCAGCAACAGGGACATGGTCACAGCACCAAGCCTGACAGAGTTCAAGAAGTGTTTGGGCAATGCTCTCACATGGTGGGATTCTTGGGGTGTCCTGTGCAGGGTCAGTTGATGGGCTCAATGATCCTGATGGATCCCTTTCAACTCAGCATATTCTATGATGTACAATTCTGAACCATAACATTTTTTAATAGAATTTTAAATTAGTCACTGATTACTAGCTGGTCACTGCAATACTGTCCAGAAATTTTGAAAATTCAAGAGGCAGAATCCTACTCAAGGTTGCAACTGATAGTTTCAGACACCAGCCCAGAGGCAGCCAACCCTGTGCACATTCCTCCCAGCCTTTCTTGTTTGCCCAGTGTCAGAATTCTGCAAGAATTTTGCATAGCTCTCTGCTAACAGTGGCCACATATAGTCCCTCCAGTGAAGTCAGGGGGCATAGTGTGATTGTCTTACCAGTAATAGAACAGATAAGAACATACTGAAAGTAAAATTTGGGCAATTCCAAGTTTATCTAAATGATGTCCTAGGAAGAAAAAAAAAAAAAACCAAAAAAAAAAAACCACAAAACACTGTTCTAAGATCATAGCTTAAAAGAGATTAAAAAGTGTTTATTTTTAATTCATTTGCAAGAAAGTAAAGATGATTACTGAATTCAGAAGAGTTACCTGAAATTGGTTGTTTTTTAATTTCTGTGACACCTTACAAGAAGACTTTTACTTATATGTCAAATGAAAGGCCAAATTAATCTCCAAAGAAAATCCCTGAGTAAAAGAGAAAGGAGTTTTTTTTACAGAGGAAAAAAAAAAAAAGAGAGGGATATTTATTCAGTTTTCCAAATTGCCTGCCATTTTGCATCACTAAAACAATTTATATTATTAATGATTTAGAATTCAAATATAAACATATTTGTAGAATCTTAGATTATGGGCAGGGACACCTTTACCTAAACCAGGTTACTCAAAGACCATCTAACCTGGCCTTGAAGATGTCCAGGGATGGGGCATCCACTTCTCTGGGCAACCTGTGCCAGTGCCTCACCATCCTCACAGTACAGAATTTCTTCCTAACATCTAATCTAAACCTGTCCTCTGCCAGTTTTAAGCCATTCCTCCCTGGTAAACATCTCTCTCCATCTTTCTTATGTGCCCCTTCAAGTATAGAAAAGCTGCAATAAGGTCTCTCTCGAGCCTTTTCTTACTTATTGCTAGAGAAGATTATAAAGAAAAGTGATTCAAAAGAGTATTCAGAAAGGGGACAGAATATATGTGGCAACAACTGTAATGCTGCACATTTAAAGCAAGTGTAACTTTGACTATTTGAATTCACTGTAAATTATTATCTAACAGAAGCCAGCCACAGTAAGAGCTATGTGCCATGGCATGACCTCATCCAAGCTCAATGTACATGCAACCAAATTAAGCAATATTACACAATAAAAAATGAAATAAAGTTTATTATAATGTCATTATAGTATGTCATTCTTTCACCAAGTGCCCAGGATTTTACCAGGTGAATTCTTTCTATATCCCTAGCACTAATGCAGAAAGAATGATAAAGCAACACGCAAAAGGAAGAGCCAGAGACACCTGTGTCCAGGTTCAGAGGAAAGGAAGGAAGGGGCACAAGACCCACCTTCTTTATTTTTTATATCCATTTGGAAATCACTACTCATTGGAGGAAATCAATTCTTCCTCCCTCAACTACAGTGGTCAAAGGAAATGTCCATCAAAGTTCTGTGTCCATGAGAAAGGAATGTGAATGATAAGATACAGTTACAATAACATAGCTATGTTTACAGAAAATAACCGTCTGAAACTAGCTACCAGGGAACAATAATATTCAGCTGCAAAGAGCAAGGCAACAAAAGAATAAATACTTTTTGCATTAAGGTTGCAGAGCACAGCTTGTCAAACAGTGTGGCTACCAAATAACATTCCATTTAAGTTAATGCTAAAATTTTTATTACCTAAAGTAAATTACTGTAGGTCTCCAAAATAGCCTATACTGTAGTCACCCTCCATGCCAGGACATTATTCTGAGCTAAAATCTATGTTGCTGTGAAATTAGATTGGACTTATCCCAGCCATATGGTTGAAAGCTATCTTGAGTGTCTTTTTATTACAATATAGTCATCCTGAGTGGTACAGCTCACAGATTTAGACATTTAAATTTAGATGTTTACATGCAAGCTAAGGTCCCATTACAATCAAGAGAGATCTAATCAGATAAATTTACTGAAACCTAGAGATCTATTCAGTCAACCCTAAAATAGGCACTTACTTTAGGATAGTTATTTTAGGCTAGTCATACAATTTTCCCCAGTATAATATGAGTGTAGCACTGCCTTGCAATGCACTCTGAGGATTCTTAGTTGGGTGATCCCTAATGTAACTCCAGTAATAGCACTCTGTTATCTAGATTGTGACATATCTGTTATCTAGGCTTTGAAATTTCAGTCTTCATGGATTGAAATGCTACTCTCTTAATTCCCTTGATTTGATTGTCATACAGAGCACAATCAAATAGACAATGATTATTCATTTCAATCTCAATTTGAAACCTCAAACTTGAAGCTCGGTTTATGCACAGGGTATCAAGAAAAACATTAAAAAGAAGTGGGGAAATACAACACTGTTTTCTGGATAAAGGTTAGTATCCACCAGGGGAGACATAGTCTCTTGTGATATTTGGTGCACGAACCAAAGCCTGACATTTCAGATAGTCCTTTACTCTCCCAGGTATAGAAGCCAATGTAAATTCTCTCTTAGCCCTTCACAACAGGCCAGGCTGCCCAGGACTTTCCTTCAGGCTGTCATGCTGGTCACAGCAAACAGTAATACAGCTGCTTGTGCTTAGTTGACCAAGTTATTACTGTACAAGAGGAAACTAAAAGATAGAAGACCAGTACCA
This sequence comes from Climacteris rufus, assembly GCA_013398175.1. NCBI lineage: Eukaryota > Metazoa > Chordata > Aves > Passeriformes > Climacteridae > Climacteris > Climacteris rufus. The sequence goes on along the minus strand of VZRZ01007409.1, from coordinate 666,714 downwards.
TGGAATTAGAAGCTAAATTGATAGGAGAGAAAATGAAGCCATAATCTGAAATAAAGATTTCTGGACTTGCTCAGAACACAAATTGGTGATATCATCTTGTCCTTTCATACCTTCTTTTTTGGCTCAGGGAGGTGATGGGAAGTCAATATCGATTCTGGAAGAAAATAATTTCAGTCCTATAAATGCAATGACTTTATAATAAGATCAGTTTAAGAAAAAAAAAACAGTTTTGTTTGCAGCTGTTAAGGCTACCGGAACCACCGTACCAAAATCTATTTTCAATGAATAAGCATGGGGATTAAAAAAGAAAATATTCTTGCTTTACTAGAATACCTTTCTATATAATACAAGAAAATCAGTTGGAGAGGTGACAAGTTATCAGGTGGTAATAAGTCAGCAGGTGATTATCAGTTGAAGAGTTTTACCTAGTTAAGTCAAATGCACATTTCTCTGATTGCATTTAGAGCAGCATATTGTACATATGATTGCCTGCCAATGATTCTGCTGGCAGAAGGATCAAGTCCTAATTTGCTTCAGAGGGCTGCCAACAGGATGGCAATCGAGTTTTGTACCTTAGCATTGACTAGAAGATTACCCTGCCACCACAGCAGGGTATTTCCTTAGTGATATGCAAATCATTTACAATGCATTTTAAGCCACGTTTATATATACATTATATATTATACATTTTATCTGCCTGATTCATTCCTCCACTTTCTCCTTGTTAGAAATCGTGGCAGCATTTTGCCTCCATCAGAGAGAGCAGGTGAACAGCTCCAGCTATTCTCTGCACCTGCACTAATGCTAAATCAGCTCTCATGAATTGTGCATGAGATACAATATGTTATAGTCATTAACTCTGGCACAAAGTAAAGAAAGCTCCTTTAGACAAGACTTTCCTTTACCATGTCAAGCCAGAAATAAAAACTACAGAACGTAGTTTTTATGTCAGACCCTAATGATTTTCTTCCTTTTACTTGTACTAAAGGATGAGCATGTTAAATTACAAAACATCAACTGCAGGAGAAAGGAAGAAAAGATGAAACTGTGACATATAAGCATTACCTGTCATTAGTTTAATATACAAATTGCTCGGTTGTCCATGATCTGTACCAGTAACTAAAGTTTTAAAGTACATTTATATCCATTACAGGAAGAATAAGCCTTGTAGCCTACATTCATTCCCTTAGTCCACTGATTGTGTTTTCTCATGGAAAAATTTTAATGTTGCCATTAAATGAAAGAGTCCATGATTACAGGGCTGTTCTATTTTCTCTTCAGCACCATAAACTGCTGTAGCTCAGTGACATGCTTCCCTCTAGTGTCCACATCATCACACAGACAGTATGCAAAATGCTTGCATATGAACTGAGTTAGGTTAATTTTCAGTGGTGATTACACACTCATTTTACTCAATATCTCAGACTGAGACTCCAGGTGAAGATTATATAGGATCAGTTTCATAGATTAAATTCTTTGCACACCAAATTGCAATGTAACATTTCCCCTTGTCACCTCTCACTTGTTACGTGAAAACTTAACTGCTATTCATCTCTTATCTATGTTTTTTTAATCTTTTGCTTCTTTGCTTCTTCTTATTTTTTTTTATTTCTATTTTATTTTAGTAATGCCAACCAGACAGGTGACATCCTGTCATTTCATATTAGAGTTTGTGGAGATCATTTAGGACGCAGTTATAGATACAAGTAATACCACAGGCAACTTTACACAATGCAGTTAAGTAGTCAGATTATTGAACAGCCATGTCAACCCAAGCAGTGGACTGATTTCTCCTCCTGATTTCATATTTCCCCAGGAAAATCTATATTATTCCATTTCAGACAAAAAATAAAAATAAAAAAAAAAAAATAAAAGACAGGAGCCTTGGTTATCAGACCAACCTGGAATTTTGAGTCAGTTACACAAAATCAGTTGCTCCATATTGACACTTTGTTTTTTTTTCTGAATTTGAAAGTTCCTTATCCAACTTTTTCCCATGCTTACTTACATCCTTTATTGAGCATCATGCAACTGAGAGTGATATCTGTGTGCATCATTTCATCTCTCATTCTCCAGAAAGCCCAGCCGGCTGAGCCAGTCTGGAATCACAGCTGACAGCAGCTCACAGGCCATTTGTTGACAGAGCAATGTAACTGATTCATGTATTTTATTATCCTTCTCTCATATTGACTCATAATTAAATGCATTGTCTCAGTTCAACAAGATCAAAAACATTCTGAATCAGCTCAACAAAGTCAAAGCAAATTACTATGTTAACATTTTCCCTTTAGAAAGTAAAAAGAGTCTGGAAAAGAGTAATTTCTTCTCTAGAAGAAAATTTCAAATGTGTAACATTATGATTTTCAGTTGCAAAATTTGCAAAGCAAAATTTGCTTTGGCAAAATACATTTGTGTACTTGAATGCAACAATCATCACAATAAGTACTGTGATCTATTTTATGATAATGATTATTTAGCCTCTCAGTAGTTTTCTGGCAGCCTACTGAGATTCTTTAGATCATAGTGTTCCTTTATATTGATAGTCTACAGATACAAAGTTTGTGATGAAAGCATGTGTGTGTGAGGAAGAGGGAGAAAATGTCTTTGAAATGTAGACTTGCCTTTAGGTAACACATTTCTGTCTTATTGGCCTTTCCTGTTTCTTTGTGTACTAGTCTGAGAATTTTATGAAGTCAGTATTTTCCTGTACTTGCTGAAATAGCAAAGTTTCAGGGCTTCATAAAACACAAATGCCATTACACTGAAAAATGGTAAAAATGGATATAGGAGGCAAGAAATTTCAAGTCCCATATCAAGTAAATAAGTTTTATTAGCTCAAGGGTATGATGCTGTGAGAGATGGAGAGAATAAGGGGAAAAGAGAGTTTACAACTTTAGGAAAGATTTTGCTTCTTCATGATTCAACTGAGTTTTAGAAATACTACTGCAGGCATAAGAGGATTCAGAACAGAATTTAGAACAGAATTTTTGCAGGATTAGTTCCAGTTATCTTTCTCTCTAGAGCACAGTGTGTGCTAGAGGAAGAGCTATAGAAAAACTACTGCCCTTTTCTTATGGATGTTCTATTTTGGGGGCTGGGGTGGTGTGTTTGATTGGGTTTTAAGCATCAATTGTTTCTTCCTCACTTCAGAAAATAAGGCTTATGTGACTTTACCATGTGGCAGTCCTCCTGTCCATGTAGAAGTCCTCTGATAATCACTTCAAGACAATTTCAGCTAATAAGGGAGAAGAGGCCCAAGAGATATGAAGAAATTGTAAGCTTTGCAAAAAAATCAATGGCTTGAGAAGAAAGAGAGAAAAATTGAATATCTTTGTAGAAGAAAAGACTACTATGTCTGAGACACATGGGATCATGAGCACAAAATATGTCTTCAAACAATCCACATGTGCAACCAGAGCTAAGCACAGCATGTCTGCCCAGGCAGTGGCTGACTGCAGCTATGTCGACAAACAGAGATATGGCAGCAATTGACAGTACTACAGAGTATTGCAAGACAGTGACAAGGGTCATGGAGGAGCTGAGAAATTATGAAAAAGAAAGTGCAAAAATCTGCAAAAGATCACGTTTCCTTAAGTCTGCTGCTCATGGAACAACTCCTAAACAGTTTGGTACTTCCAGAGGAAGGTGTAATGGAGGATCCAATTTCTAGTGTCATTCATGCTGCTTTCTTAACTGCATGAGGGTTTTTTTTATATTCTTGTGAAAAAATTTAGGAATGTACGACATCAAGTCTCATTAAATCCTCCAAACAAACCTAGATTCAACAGACATTACTTTTATTTTCCTTTGTATGGAGCTGTGAAATTTCCTTCCTCTAGCAGTGCTCATGAAGTCAAGGACAGGAGAAATCCAAGAAGTACAGCTCCTCTGAAAATAAAAAGTACAGAAAGAGAGAGGTCGGGGG
>VZRZ01007409.1:623136-662766 GCA_013398175.1 Climacteris rufus | reverse complement strand
GGGGGGTGGAATTGGGGTGGGGGAAAGAAGAGGTTTAGGTCTTAACATGGGATACACAATCTGTGTTCAGTTTCCACATGACTTTGAACATGTCATAAGTCTCTAGAAACCCATTTGCTTTGGAATGGCAGCTAGTTACACCCCTGCAGTATCTTTGAGGAGCCATGATTAAGATACCCGTCCCTGAAATCAGAATAATAGCAATTCTCTCAATCACAGGAATTATGTACAAAAAACATATATGTTGATGATGATGAAGCAACCAGACACTGCTGTAATCAGTACCTTAAATTTTATTTGGGTCTGCTGATGTAGCCACTCCAGAGGCAAGCAACAAAGGACTGTGAAAGACACTCTCTGTAAAAACTTACTTTTAAAGCTACTGTTGGTTTCCTCAGGCAGGTTGTGATCTGAATCTCAGTCTCACACCACACATACTTGTAAAGAGAGCCACCACAGCCTAGTGTTCTGTTGACAAATGTCTGATTTTCTACATCCCCTTTTTGTTTTGGTCACTCAAGCAGCCTAACCCCAGCTCTGCTGAGCTGTACTGCCACCTCCACAAAGCACCAACTTTTTCCTGTGTCCCACTGGTGCCTCTGCAGCCAGGGCCTGGTTCAGAGCTATGCACACAGTGAATGCCTGGCAAGCACCTGGGGACTGGGGGTCATCTGGCTAAGGAGGACACAGACTTTTGTATCTCCTGTATAACCTTTGTCTCACCAGATATCACTGATAGTCTCTTGTTACATTTTTTAATTTCTAACCTTCAAATTGAAAGTCTAAATGTCATAAGGGAAGATGCCGGTAGCTCAGCAGCCCCAAAATATATCACTGCCATTGCTACTAACAGCATGCAGGCTTGAGCTGGCTTTTCAGGGTCCCAGGACTGAAGCTCAGTAGTCTTGGTTTGGACTTGGCCTGCCTGGACTATTCTTCCAGCTCATTTAGATGTAATAGCGGTTTTTCTATGTGGAAGGGTTGCTATGCCTAAATAGTTTTATTTTTGCTTATCTTTGAATGATAAACCATAGCTTTTTCAGAGACAAAATAACAAACATTTCCTCTGTGTAGAGTGAAATACTTCCCTTTTCAGCAGGGTGCTGTAGTGGTAGAGCAGCACAGGAATGGTGTGATATCACTGGGAACACAGGATGCAGTATAGAGGAGAACAGGCAAGGGGTGGGGGGAGGGTAGGAAAGAGGTCCCAGGATAGCACTGGACAACTCAGGGATGTAAGCAATTCATCAGTGGTTAGTTAAGAAATGGACACATGGAGCTGGACAAAATGAATTTTAAGGGTCACAAAGAGAGCAGAGAAAAAGCACCTAATATTTGTAGAACAGTTTACATGCAAAATTTGGATACAGTGTTATGTTGCAGACATTAACTACAAACAGGGTGTCAGTAAGTGTCAGAAAACATGAAAACAGCTTAAAAAGAACCCAAAGTAAAGAAGAAACCATTCATGTGATACTTGCCTGACAAGGGGGAAGAAACCCCATCATCAACATCAGCAAAGAACATGGGCACATGGAAACTTTATGCAACACCCTGCTCCCTGCTTTCTTTGTAAGAAACAACAGACTCTCCTTTTTTTCACACATTAATTAGATACAGCAATTCCTTTGATCATCCTGTTGAGTTTTAAATTATACCAACAATAAATTCTTGGCTTTACTCATAAGGTGTGTTTCTTTTTTTGCTTTATAAAATTCTGAATTTAGCAGAGTGACGGGCAAACATGTACAATGATTACATAAACTCTTTCTTTGGATGCCAGGCTTAGAATCCACTCTCTTCTACCTTCTTTTTTTTTTTTTTTTTTTTTTGGTCATGATTCAACTCTGCTACAAAAGTCTTTTGTCAAAAACTACAAGAGCTAAGCCTTCCTTTCACAGCATCAGTGTGTGGATACTTTCACATCAACAACCTAAATAGCAGTACTAATTCAGCAACAGACTAAGAGACTGGTGGGTTATTCTAATTTATTTAAAACTGAATTAAGAGAGATTTACTTCAGAACATAAGAGAAACCTTTACACAAAGAGAATAGTTGAGATTGGAACAGATTAGTTGTGGAGGTTGTAGAAAAGCTTTGTAATTTGAGCTTTTTAATTAACAGTTAGCCAGACTACTATAAATGAATAGCACAAATGTAATCAGGCCTGAGCTGGGGAACGGGGATGGAACAGACGGCCTCTTCAGTACTCTTCCTGCTGTATTTCCTAACATAATTCTATACTTAATGCATTAACATTTCCTAGTTCACTCATTTTCCTTTGTTCTTGTGCTTTAGACTAAGGCTAGAATATTTTTTTCTCATTTTGTGGCACAAAATGCAAAAGAACATGCAAAACCACGGCGCTGGATAGAAAAACCATCTTACTGAAAGAAAAGCAGCAGCTAATGCTTCTGTGAATGCCTAAATCAGCCAACTACCCTTGGATGTATAATTTCTTCATTTCATTTCATGGGACCTGATGGACTGTAGAATTTTTATGATTTCTTTGAGACTCTGAACATCCTTGTAATGATGACACAGGGAAAGAATTTAGTTAGGAAGTTTCTTCTGCAGTGCACATATGGTTGGCATTAACAGGGCAAGGTTATCTGGATTGTAAGGACAGCTGGTTCAGAAAGGTGCTCAGTTAATGACAATTTAATACAAGAGACACAGTCAAGGAACAGAAAAAGTTATGAATTGAAAACAGAAGGACACAAACTGTAACCAGCAGCAGATAGCTGGGACAATAGCAAGGGTCAGAATTCCTATTGCCTGACATGCCATTCAGGACCCAGCTGTTCAGCCTATGCAAGGGTCAGCCAGCACTTTGTAACTGATGTGAAAGCAAACACCACAACTGGGGTCTCAGGAAAGATCCAAACCTCTTACAGAATACTTGAGGAGGCTCATGGGACTACCTGAGCCTTATTATGGGGCATCTTTAGGGGATTGTAGGAATGTGAAGACCTTACAATGGGATCCTTTGGGAAAAGGACAAAGGTAGGGGCAGGGATCAAGGTGGATTGGGGAGGAACAAGCAAGGAAAATTTAAGAGGAGGGACAAAAAGAGGGCAAGTTTCAGGTAAGCAGGTGGCAGGTCAGGACTATTGTGAGGCCAAGCCCTGTACTTGGCATCTCCATTAAACTCTATTTCAGTCTATTTTCTGTGCAAGCACACTCTGAAGCTCTCTGTTCTATGTGTGAGCATGTGCAGGGACACATGCTCTGCTGCTGAACTGCAGGCTGGACCATCCACCAAATATAAGGTCAGCATCTGACTGCATGTTTGACAGTATGAACGGAAGAATTCTAGTGATGGATCAAGTATATTTAGGGCTTAACTGTACTGGTGGAACTGCAAAAAACAGACACAAAATGTCTGAGCATCCAATGGGCCTCACATTAGTCTTTTTCTGCACTGAATATAAGCGTCAGTGTAATCAAAATACAGTACACAAAGCAGCTTGTAGAGAGTTACTAAAATTACACACAAATCAACAGAAAAATATTATATGCTTCAGGTTTATGGTTTAGTGTCTCCACAGGCTCTATATTGATCTGATTAAAAAAGATTTGAACCATATATGAAAATACTTCAAATAATCTCAGTAAAGGCAGCAGATTGTTACCTAGACAACTTGACTTATCTGCAGTGCTAAAAACAAACATTGAGTCTATCACAGCTGGGAGAGGTGTGACCAGTATAAATTCTTATGGCATCTTTTAAAAAATTGACAGTTGAAAGTAGGTTCTAGATTTCAAGCATGAAAACATGCAAGATAAGCCTGGTCTAGACAGTGGGTAGATAAAAAATAGTTTTAAAATTATATTTATAGACTGCAAAATTCATACTGAAGATTTTTTTTTTAATTCTATAAATTATATTTCCCTGGTACAAGACACTTTTTTCCTGTCATTTACAAGTTTTTCTAGCACAAAGAAAAACCCTAAACACCTTTTTTACAAGTTACATGCTATTTTTAAAGCTATTATTTTAAAGTTTCATTCTCATGTAGATTGAAAAAGCCAAAATTTTGTGTGAGACCAAAATAGTCGTACAGGAAGAAAAGACTCTTAGAAACAAAAAATGTGCATGATAAGGTATGAGGGGTCCCTCTGCTGGGATTTTTTGTTATTCCTGTCCTGAGATACAGTGCACACAAAAACTCACACTACATAGTTCAAACCCTTTTTTAAGGATATGGCAAAGAAATTAACAGTTCTGCTAATCTAATTGCACTAATTCTTAAACTGCTGCAATATGCACTGACAGGCAAGACAATAAACTGTGTCACAGACATTTCTGAGGAAGATGTGTCAGCCACATTCATGTACATCCAAGCTATTGCAGAGGCATCTAGGTTTTCACTGCAGGAAAAGTTATACAGGTTGTAATACTTCTAAGATGCCATTTTCAAGGAATCCATGCTAGTTGAGCACTGAAGATGCACCAGTCAGGGATTTAGCATTTAGTTCTTCAGAATGTTATAAAAGCCTACAGAAAAACAAGCACATTGCAAAGTCTCCATTCAAAATACTCAACATCTTAATCTGGGGTGGAATTTCAACATTACTATGCTGAACCAAACAGTTCTGACAATAAAATGGGAGAAACTTGGGGAAGTATAAAATGGTTAAATAGCAGTTGTAATTGGAACACAGATGTGTGAGAACATGCAATTTTGAGAATAAAAGAAATATAAAATAAGCAAAGTAAGATAACATAGGTGTAGCAGGCTGCTCTGCCAACATAGAGGTAAAACAGCTCGAAAAATACCCTATTTGCAAAAGTTATCAGTGATGGGTGGAGAACAGGGGTCACACTGCCGCTGAGACCAGCCTAACTCATTAATCCCAAAGTTAGACATTCTTAGAAGAACAAGGTTTCCTGACAGAAGCTGGCACCTATGAGGGTGTGACAGACAAAATTCCTGATAAAGGAACCAACTTGTGATAGCACTGATGACTTTCTGAAAGCCCCTGAGCTGACACAGCTGGCCCAGTGACATATGACTGATAAATGGTTTACTTTTCCTATAAAAGCCCAGTCCCACTTTTTAATGGCAGGGTCTTCTAACATATCCTTTCTTGGAGTATATGTGGAAATTCCTCCTTTGAGTGAGGATGTCCCTCAAGGCTACCCCTCGAGGTGAAAGAGATTTGCCTACAGCCATTGATATGGGTGACATCAATCTCTACTTAATAATGTTTTTTGTAGATTTAACACCATTGCTTTAAATATTGCCTCAGTACATTATACTTGCAGTTACAGCTATCTATACTCTGTAGTAAATAATGCTGTTTAAGATCTATTATAATCATTACCATCATCAATTTAAATCAACAATTTATTTTACTGATATAAATGACGCTGGCTGGAGCCACCCAAGGCTGCACAGCGTCCACCTGCAGATGTCCCTGGTGCAGGACTGTAGCTGCAGTGAGCTGGCACAGTGCTGGCTCCTCTGAAGGGAAAAAGCCCCAAGCACAATGGACAGGCACAGGCGAGAGTAAAGGCAGAGAGAGGGGCTCTTTGTGTGGGTTCCAGCCGTTTATGGTAGAGGGTCCAGAGTGAAAACAGAGTGAAGGGTTCAGGGCAGCTGAAGGGCACAGGGATGAAGAGCAAGGAAGAAGGGGTTACAAAGGTTTTATAGGGGGCTGCAACTAGGGGAAACAACCAACGGGGTAACAGAGAAATATGAAATAACCAATGGGGTACAGAAGAGGGGAGAACTTTCTAGAACATGACCATACACATAAACTGGGTGAGGAAACTAAACAACCAATAATCTTAGAATATGTAAAACACAACACAGGGAAACATGGAACCTCACCATAACCAGGGGGACAGGCTTAGACCTTGATGTTCTGAGGGTTTTCCAGCCAGTCTTGGGGCTCAGTTGCAGTGGCCTCTGCCACGCACACCACCACATATAAATATATTTGGTTTGCCATCCTTAATCCTGCAGGATAAAGCTGTATAAAGGCTCAATTACACCTATATAATACCTTAGGTCTAAACTTTTGATTAAGTCTGTGGCTAAGATTGGATTCAGGTGCACCTGGACTCCTTTTTGAGAAGGAGTTCAGAAACCAACGAGATCCTTTCTGTATCCCGTGACTCAGTGAGAGCTTCTCAGGGAGAGCTTCTCTAAGGAATTCTGTCAGAAGCTCCTATTCTGGCCACAACAATGGGCAAACACAATGTGCACCAAAATGATTTTCTAAGTAGATTTGTAAAGGATTCTCCCAGCATAGTGCTACTCAGAGAGTTGCAAACAGAAACAGAGATAATGGTCCATAATGCTATCAAATAGCCCATAATGCTATCAAACAGAGCCATTCTGCTGGGAATCGTGTCATGATGTGAGGGAAAGAAACATAATAGAAAGCATGAACAAAAGTGGTCAAGTACATAAGATTATTTATAAACAATAATTCAAGGAATTAGCCAAACTAAGGACTTCAGGGACCTGGGGGTGGAGGTATCTTGTTTCAGTTAATGGTAATGCTGTGTGATGTCTGAGAGACACGAGTGCAGAACAGAATTGACTGGCTTCCAGCAGTGAAAGACTGCTGGCACTGACAAATACCTGAAAGCACGCATTGAAAAGGAAAATGAAAAAGTATGCATTTGAAACAAAGAATCAAGAGGAATTCTGTTCTGTGAGTTCTTCCAGACAGTGACAGTTTCTGAAGTGATCCACCACAAAACCTCCCTGATCTAGGGCAGGTCATGCATTCTCAGTGACCTCTCCATGCAATAGGAACATCAGATTTCATCTGCATGTTTCAACACACTGTGCTGAGGTTTTCCCTTTGTACAACAGCTTGAGTTTAATTGTCCTCATTTTATTTGTGTCACTTCAGGGATAACCTGTTCTCCTTTAGCAACCACTTGTGGTTTTCTATGGACTGCAACAAACATGATGAAATATCTTACAAGGTCTCATTTCCTGTTGGATGTTGAATGTTTTATTCATTTCAGCATTTTTTGCAAGAGAGACAAAGTGGAAAGAGGTGAACAGAAAACCTGCTGGATGCAAATGAAAATCCCTAATTTAAGATCTGGAATTAACACTGTAATATTGCTTACAGATTTTGATGTGTTTTTATGGGGTTAATATGCCATGGTTCATGTAGGGAATAGAGTGATGAAGTATTCGAGAAACTGCCATTTAAGCACAACCTGATGTTTAAAAAAACCCCAACATTTTGCCTGGTTCCTATTCAGCAAGAATATATCCCCTATTGCCTTTTTCCTTTTCAGTCTAGGGCAGCTAAAGAAAAGATTTGTATTTAATTTGGATTCTTTGTAGCAAAAGAAACAGCTTGAAGAAGTCTTTAGGTCAGTACATATTACAACTATGTGTGCAATACTGGACTCGTTTAGAGAATAAGAAACCTTATTTCCTGGAGCATTTCACAAAAATGCCAAAAAGAGCATCCTGCAGAAACTGTCCTGGCTGTTTGCTGGGCAGTTCTTATCTGAACAATTATCAGTGTACTGCTGAGGTTTACTGTGAGTTACTTCTTTTCCCACATATGTATAATATGAGTTTTTTTAATATTCAAGAAGACTGTGTCATATATGCTTCAGTTTATTTGTCAGAATATATCATTTGTTATACCCATTCATAAATATATTTATTTTAAAAAAAAAGCTAACAACAAAAAAACAACCCCCAAACCAACTAAATGACCAAAAACAAAACAACCCTTAAAAGACAGAGAAAAATAAATTCTAAATACTATTTTAGGGAAAAAATATGCTTGATCATTCTTGTAGGTTAGTGGATATGTATGGAGTTTACAGCTATGTAGGACAGGATGTTGGTATGTCTTTCTAGACAAAGTAAATTTTCAGCTCTTGCACCTCCAGGGTTAAAAATGTTAAGTAAGAGCAGGAATCTTTCTCTGCCATGACAAACCACCCATTTGCATTGGGCCTGCTTAGTGTTACTGCACCAACAGGGCAAACAAACGCAATTTTGAGGCATGCTGAGCCCCCAGCTGGCCTGTAATACCATTCTGCCTTCTGTGAATACATTTCCTTCAAATGGGAACAGGAGCACAGAAACAGGAAGGGCAATGGTGTTGCCTCATCCCCAACACAGATTCACTTCTTGTCCCAACACAGTCAGGGCATGCACTGAGAGGTAATAGAAATAATTACTCTGAGGTGTCTCAACACAGCCTAAGAGAAACAAGAGCACAACTTCCATGAGAAATGTATTCACTTGAAGTATAGAATAGGCCTTGTAAATACTAAAGCTCTTGCTTGTAAATTCAGTCCTGTAGTCCTAGTTAATCTGGTGACCTTTATTGAAACACATGGACATTTTGATGTTTTTAATTAAATATAAAAAACTCCTAGCATGGTGAGATTCAAATCTTAATTCATTAGATCCAAATATAAAAGAAAATTATTTCCTGACTGAAATTATTGTGCACTCGCCTGGGATGCATATTCCACATTTACCATATTCAGAGAAGGGATAACAGCTGTTAAACAAAAGGGTATAACGCTCAGAGTAAATATTGGGAGCTGCAAGATGAAACAAGTATAAAGATGAATCATCAGGAATGTTTTGCTGAGCCTTTGTAGTTGTATTCCCATTTATCTAGAGCACTCAAATGGCAAAAAGCACAATGACCATGTGATAGTTTCAGACTGGCAAACTGCATTCAAAGTTAAAATGTCTGACCTTATATTCTGTATCTCCCTCTGATTACACTGTTGGGCTTGTAGCTTTCCAGACCCTTGCCAAAAGTCTCTTTTTCCCCATGCTTTTGTAACTCATTCAACTAATTTTAATATTTTAGCAAAGCTTTTGACACGGTGTTCCAAAGCACAATTTAATCAAACTGGTGAAACAAAGTTTCAATACATAGGCAATGAGTGGAAAATTGATGGGCAGGGAACGGCTTGCAATCCGCAGCATACAGGGCAACTGATTGTGAATTCCCAACACTGTTCCTCAGGAGTCATGGGATCATAGAATTACAGAATCATTTGGGTTGGGAAAGACACATAACCAGTCACTGATCCAGCTCCTGTGGCTGTGAGGCAGCAGCCTATGCGGGGCCAGTACTTCCAATGTCTTTTTTAATGACCTGGACAATGGAAGTGAATATACTCCCTGCAGGCTTGTAGAACATGCTAAATCGGAGGGAAGGAGCCAGTACACTGGAAGGTGGCAGAATTCTATTCAGAGAAATTTCTATGGTCTAGAGATATGGACTAATATGAAGCTCAACAAAGGCAAATGGAGAGTCCTGTGCTTAGGATAGAATAACCTCACTCAACTGCACATGCTGAGTGCTACCAGATAGAAAGGAGCTGTGCCAAACACACCTGTGGTCCTGGGGAGCGTGAAAATGAATCAACATTGCACCCTTCCAGTGGAAAACATACTGGCCTCTGTTAGCAAGCGTTGGCAAACAGGTCCAGTGAAATGATTATTCTCTTCCATTCAGCACTAGTGAGAACTCATCTGGAGTTCTGTGTCCACCACAAAACAAGGATATTGTCATAACAGAGCAAGTTCAGTAGAAGAGTCACCCTGATGAATAGGAGGCTGGAGCACAAGATGAGTAAAGGCTGAGAGAACTGGTTTGTAAGCCTGAAAGAAAATCTAATGGGAGGTCTACAGCTGCTTAAAGACAGGGTGTGGAGAAGACAGACACAGACTCCTCTTGGAGGTGCAAGTGATAGGACAACTGGCAGTAGACATATATGGCAATAAAGGAAATTCTGACCAGTGTGAAAAAACATTCACAATGAGGGTAATCAAAATAATGTCCAGAAAGACTGTATCTCTTCATACTGGAGATATTCAAACCTCAGCTGGACACACCCCTGTGAAACCTGCCCTAAGTCTGGCCCCACTTTGAGTAGAGAGTTGGACCAGATAACCTCCAGAGGCCTTCCCTCACATATTTTATTCTTTTAAGAAAACAGATTGCTCTATAGGCAAATTTATTCCATCTGTTCTAGGATGAAGTGATTTACACAAAGTCCTTCTCTTTATTGCCTAGCATTACAGAAAATATATAATTATTTAATGGCTTATATAACTGCTATCTTGTAGAAGGCAAATTTACACAAAATTAATTCAACCTTTACTATTTTTCATCCAGGAAATTTCTCATTAAAAAACCCCAAAATCTTACACAATTAGTTTGTTTGTTATTTAACATACAGATCAATCATGAATTTAAAACAAAAATTCTGGAGAAAAACAAACTAAACTTTAGATGAGGTATGAGAATTAAGCAAATGAAGTAGAAATGATTCTATAAAAATATACTTTCTTGTATACAAAATTCATTTTATATATTCAAATTCATAGGCCAATAAAAATCACAAGCTACCCTACACTTTAGTCTATATATCAGCAATTATAAATATGTTACAGAACCCCTTAACAATGATTTCTTTAAACACTTTAATTTTTTATTAGATCCATTAGGAGATGGCTTTGGCTAAAAACCTCAAAGGCTTGTCAGCTGAGATAGATCAAATAAAATGATGCTGATCAATTTGAGAATAATATATTTATTTTAACAGTTAAGGTGATTTTTTTTTTGAACAGCTATATAGTTTAAGCAGACTGATATAGTTTATACATTAATGAGTCTGGATAGTAGCCCAAAGTTACATTTTTTGTTGTTAGACATCTAAGTGGGAGCTACTCACTGTAGATTCCTTTCATATTAATAAACAACCAGGCATTTCAAGACAACTACCCTGAGAGAGTGTCTAAGTGCCAATAAATCACATTCTCGAGTTGCCTATTGACCTTCATTGATTGTTAAAAACCCCAGATGACTAACTCAGAGTAAGGGCAAATTAGTGTTTTGGTTCAGGAGTGTGTTTCTAAGGCAAATCTCAGATTGTGAGTGGGGGCAACACTTCCCTCTGCAACCAGAAGATGCATTCCAGGATCACAACTGAATACTTCTACTGAGACTGGAGTTAAGCAGGAATAATCCCTCCAATAGTATAGTGTAGAACTCCACTCCTCAGAAACAACTGTTTGGGTTCTACAGATTCATTCCTATTGCTTGCGTCATTTTCTAATGATAACATAGTCCATGACTGAATTTTAGACATGTTTAACATAGATTAATCTCATTTTTGAAATCCAGTCACTAACAACTCATTCACATTTAAGACTACTCATTTATGCCACTATGAGGGTACAGCTTATCTTCCAGTTTTCAGAATGAGATGTCACTGCAGCTCTCAATGGATTTTGTAATTTAGAATCTCTCTTCATTTATTGACAATATTTATTTACTTAAAATAAGAACAGTGACACACAAAGTTTGACCTGTAAATATTATAGGCTTCACAGTGGCCTTCTGCTAACATTTGGAAGATCCCCATGAATGTCATGTTAATGTGGGCTTTAGGAGACAGTTGCTTCTCTGAGAACCCTTGGGGAAGAAGCACTTTTTATTTTTTTTCCTCTCAACAAATCTTAGTTGTCCTGTCTCCTGCTTTACAATGAATTTGAAAAGTAACCTTCCTATGACAGAAAATGTAGAAGTCTATGATCTTCTCTAGCTCCCCACGTTCTTCAGTGAAGTCTTGTCTTATAGGCATGATAATAATTCTAATGAGCTATTTGACTGGTGATTAAGCTTCATTTCAGGGAGGACCAGTCAAGCAAGTCTACCAGACTTGAAACAGTTTCAAAAGTCACAGACTCCTGCTATACAATTCAAATGAAAGTGAATGATAAGTAAAATGATTGAATCAAAATAATTTTATCTATTGGAAATCTCACTGATGGATCACCAGAACAGATGGGGGTATGACTTAGATGTGATGGACTTAATAATTTATTTCCATATGAATTTGTTGTATGTATATATTTAAATTATGTGTTATATTTTTTGTTGTTTGCTTCATCTTTTCAAGGTTTATTCAGGTTGTGGTGTTCCTTTTGCCTTCACTGTATCAAATCGGTATAATAAAACAAAATAACTCCACTTAATAATGATGTACTAAGCTTTGCCTGGTGACATTATCATTTTAACCTAGCAGGACATAATTTTAAAATGTACTTTTTGCTACTTTTAGTATCCAGTGGAAAGTATAGGCAGCAATGGTGCTAGACATTGTAAGTTTTTCTGTCAAACTACACAAGCCAGTGAGATGACTGTGCAAAATTCTGTGCCTTGTAGCAAAGTAAAACCTAAATGACCTACATTTTCAACTCAGTTATATATCAGGAATATAAAGAATAGCCATCAATTCCCACTTGCCAAGATCCCCCAAGATTCACAAGTGACAAACACATCAGTCCTACATGAAAGATGGCATTTTGGAAGGCAGCCTTGAAACCAAGTTTAGACCAATAGTAGAATTTACAAGTACCTTGTAAGGCCACTCCTTGCCAATATCCAAAATCTGTTCTCTGGGGTCTTGAATCCCTTGTAGACTGAATGAGGCAGCTGGCCTAAGGGTTACAAAACTTTTGCCAGGCAACAAAACCCAGTGCTACCTACTGAACTTAGCATATAGAAAGGAAACTGGATATTAGGAGGAATTTGTTCACAGAAAAGGTGATTAGACATTGGAATGGGTTGCCCAGGGAGCTGGTGGAGTCACCCTCCCTGGGGGTGTTCAAGGAACGACTGGACTTAGTGCCATGGTCTGGTTGACATGGTGGTATTAAGTCATGGGTTGAATTTGATGATCTCAGAGGTCTTTTCCAACCTAATCGTTTCTGTGAAATGGCCAGGGGTACGCTGGAAGGAAAGTAAATGTGTCAGATTTTCTCTCAATGCAGAGTCATGAAGTGTGGAGTAGCTATGAAATTCCCCAAGTCTCACTGTTATGCCAGTCAGAGAAGTTCCACTCCTTGCCAGGAAACCCACCATTGAAATTCTGTGAATTAAAAAAAAAAAATCAACTCAACCTGGAACTGGCAGGAATGCCAGCTTTGTAAAAGCAATTGTCCATTTCATGAAATGAAACCATAAAGCAAAACAAAAACTGAGCTGGGCATTAAGAAACTTCTGCAAATTATTCCAAAGTGAGGTGTCTAATTTGCAGGAAGGGTGTAGAGTATTTTCCAGCTGCTGATCAGAGTAAAGTGAAACCATTCAATGCTACTCTGATCAAGAAAAATGAAAGCTAGGAATTAAATATTCTGATTTTGCACAATGAAAAATTAAGTCCATTAGGCAACTGGAACAATCTAAACCACAAGAAATTAGAATGTTTTCTATATTAAATGCTTTAACTATGTATAGGAAGATTGTATATAACTATCCATGTCACACTACTGGCACTGTTTTCCTAGCCCATGGTAAAGCAGACTAAAGATTTATTACACAGACGTAGGTTTTTCTACTCAGAAACAAGTGTTTAAAAAATGGTAACCTTTCAAGTTGGTTCATTGGTTTTCTTTTATCAACATTTTTTTATGACTTAACAAGCTTAAGGGCCTCATTTACCTCTGTAGTAAAAAAAAAAGAAAACAGTCACTATAAAAGTTTGGTTTAAAAAATTTCAACAGCTGCCATTTTCAGATCTTCTGGCAAATTACTTATTTTTTCTGTACAGTAAATCAACAGTATAACTAATAATTTTATGTATGGATATATATCCATATATATACACATTGGTTTAGAATATCTTGCAATTATATATTCACCATTTAAAATATCTTCCTGAGTTCTGATAATAGCAAGAATGAAAATAAACACATCACATTTTATCTTGGATTATGAGATGGGTAAATCTGTAGCTTTATGCTGTGAAATATTCTAGGATTTGGGGGAAATTATATCTATTGCTAACTATGAAAATCATAAAGCTTTAAAAACACCTAATAATTAAATCTTATTTCAAATACCTCTTCTAAAAACATGAAAAAAAAGCTAAAAATTTAAACTCTTTGAAAGCACATTTGTTATATTTCTATTTAAAAATAAAAGTTTCATACTTTCCAGTTTCTAGGTTGTATGAAAATCCAGATATAGATTTCTAAGACCAGATTTTATAATATGTCTTTGCAATGATGATGCATTTTCCTATAAGAACTCTGTTAAAAAAAAAAAAAGAGAAAAGAAGACTTGAGCCTGTAATTGTTACTGCAAGTCAGGACAAAGCTCCTTATTACTGACAAATCTAAAAGACTGAGTGACTGGTACATATCTTCTAAATGTCCGTTTCTGGGAATTGAAAATAAACTGGCTTCCTTCTCTTCACATGGGTTAGCTTATCTTCCCATTCATTTTGCTCTAAGGTTAAGCTTTCCTAAAGTAAACCACAGAGTGCTTAATATATGTAGCAATTTAAACATTATCTTCTATAATTTTGCTCTCTGAAAATTATTAAAAACATTAATGTTTATGAAAATCCTCATTAATTTATTTGTCTTTTAGTGCAATCAGTGGATGAACCCTATATCAACAATTCCAAAACTACCTTGATCCACTTACCAGAGTGTGAAAAATCTGTTTTATTATACCAATGTACCTGCTTTGTGTGCATCACTTCTTAATTTAAGCATACCTGCACAAGTGCTATCAGCCTAAAATATTCTATTACAAATGAGGCTGGCACCACTTGGATTATGTATGAGGCTGCATTTTGTTAAGCAGAGGAGAGTTCTGACCTTAGGTCTCCTACCTCAGGTTGCAGGTTTATTCTATTTGCTGGACTTTACATAAATATGGGTGACTCACTATGAATTTTTAAAGAAATTAGTACTCCTAAGTTTTCCCAAAAGCCTAAATGAAGACGCTTAGTCTCTGCAGACTTCCAATTTCACTATATAGCAGCACACACTCAGCTACTTTGACAAAACTACAGGTAAGAATGGAAAACTGAAGCAGAAGCCATTGTAGAAACCACCTCAAGTCTCCATACTCACGTGTTATATTTTTATAGATTTAAAAATCCTCATTTCTGGAAATGTACTTCAGAACCAAGGACATTAAATTTTCACTGGAAAAAAAGTTTTTCATTTTAGATTGTATTATCCATTCATCATTGTTGTCCCCCTTTCTTTTTTAATCCTGAAGCTTTTCCATGCAGTAATTAATAATAAACTACCAGCCTTTGAAAGGCTGAAAGTTCCCTGGATATTTCTAATTTCATTCACTTTTTAAATGTCAGAAGTCATGTAATGAAATTTTCTTGTACGTGGCTGGTGGAATTTTGTGAATAATGGAGTTATTTCAAGATATAGGTTAATGCATATTGACCAGCTATTACAGTGCACATTACATATATATTTGGAAGGGGCAAAAAGGAGCTATAACAATAGGCAGTAATGTCTGCTCTATAAAAAGGATTATTTTTGGAACAATTCCAAAATGGCTTGAATTAATATCAGGTTCCTACACTGATGTTCAAAACTTTCATTCTGGAAGCCTTACAGATGGCTGAATTTAACAGAACTTCAGTTTTTTTAATTCATTTATTCCAGCCATGTAATGTTCTTCCCCTGTACACTATTTAGCCTAACCAGCATCTATCTCATGTTTAAGAATGGCACAGACCCAGTGTCTGAAACTCCCAAGGGAGCCAGTCTAATATTTTGTGAAGACAAAATGAATCAGCTCTTCTTTGGTGGGAAGACAAAATGGATCAGCTCTCTAGAGAAGTCAATGAAGTTTGCTTTTAAAAGCACATCTGGGGAAGAACAGGAGTGCCTCCTCCCCTCTGTGTAACAAATGAAACACACACTGGACTGGAAGCTCTCACATCACCTGTACTGCCTTAGGAAGCAGTCAGGGCAGGCACAAGACTTGACCAAAGAGTTAACACTATTTGGATGGCTATTATGTTCATCCCTAGTCAGTACAGCCTTCCTCAATCTCCAGGTTATATTTTATTGCTAACTGAGGGATGTCACCCATGTTTCTGGCTGTTTTTATCCTACACTGCAAACCAAAATAATTGCTTTTTCCAAAAAGTTTGCCCTTATATTCAATGACAGACTCATAGAATGGTTGAGACTAGAGGGGAATCCCTGGAGATCACCTGGTCAGTAAGCAGCAGATACCAACCAAGGCAAGAAACAATGAACAAATTTCATTTTTAGATTAGTCTCTCAGGGTGCCTGGTTTGAGACTTGTTTTATAGCAGCTGACTTTTCCAAGTACCGTTTCTGGAACCTTTGTGCCCAGCTCAGGAGCCAAGGTTCCACATTAGGAAACATGTAAAGATAAAGAATATGATGAGGTTTTAAGAAGTTTGCAGAGATTTGAAAATTGGTAGAGTTTTGCTATAATTAGGTTTCCTTCTTGATTTACTTTTGTTTCCATTATTTTATTGGCCTTTCTCCTCTTTCATTAATTCTTTCCCAAAACAAGAATTTCATCTGTCAATCATAAAGCATAACATTTTCTGGTAAGAATTCAGTGGGTTTGCACCATTTTTATACTTCTGTATGTCAGTACAGGTATTTTGTGTATATTGTCATAAATGTCAATCGTTTGTGCTTTTAACACAGAAGTACATTTTTTAAAATTGCATTGACCTTTAAATAAGTGAGAAATTCTGTGGAATTTGATGGGAATTAAACAGTGAATTGATCAAGATCTTAATTTTAAATTTTGAATGGTGAACTCTCACACTTTAGTGAACAGCTGGACAATATAGCTAATTAACAGATTTTCCAGAAACATTTTTCTATTATTTTCTCATAGAGTTGAATTAATTAATAAAAATTAAATGCTAGCAAGTCTTACATTCATGCACATAGACAAGAGTAAAGTTTAAAGTAAATTTTAACCAAAGATAACATTTGCAAAATTAATGTAAAGTGAAAAGATGCATGGCCATGATTTTAAAAAGAACTGATATTTAAAAAAAAATTTATTTTTTTTTTTAATTATTAAAAGTATGATTTTCAGAGACTAGGTGATCAGCACTTTCCAGAAGTCAGTCGTTTTGACAGTGTCTTGGTCTGGATGCCAAAAAAATGACAACAATAATGCTTCATATTACAATATTGGTTAAAGAGATTATATAAACCACAAAGTAATTCCAAATATGAGCTCAGGAATATCTGATACACAGAACTCGGTGATTGCATGAAAAATTGCACACAGAAAGAAATGAGTGAGAATTCTAAGAGATGCATAAAGTTCAGGAATAGAAAGCAGAGATTATTAAATGCTAGGGAAGGAAATGATACCAAAAGTGGAAAGGATTAACCATTCCCAAATAAGGATCAGGCCCCACCACAATGTTTAATTAATCTGATAGTTTGTACAAGTATAATTATTTTAATTAGGCAGTGATGTGGTTGCAGGAACATTTGAAAATGAGGCAGCGCCTTTTTACTGTAATATTCCGGTTTTCAGATCACAATTCAATCTGGCTGAGTTAAAACTTTCTGAGTAATGCTTATTGTAGCTCACAAAAATATGAAAAAAAATATGCAGGAATTTCTAAAATCACCAAATCCAGCTTCCAGTTCTGGAACACATTGGATTACACTACACTTTTCATCAACTTATAAAGGTTGTATGTTAACACACAATATAATTTATCATTACTCCAATTAGAAAATTGTTCCAGAATCAGAGGCTGTGAACTTTCAGAATGCTCACATTGTTGAGACTCCAGAGACCTTGCTGTTCCTGTCTCTGCTACTAACACAAGCTCTCTCTTAGGCTTTTCTGTTTTACTCTCCAACAACATTCAGGTTGCTTTCTGCAGCCAGAAAGCCTTCTGTTCAATTCTTGCAATCCAACATAATCCTAAATTTTCCTGTGGACACTCTTCTAGATATAAGAATTAAAGTAACAAAGAAAATGTGATTGCACAAAAGTCCCAGAAATAAATGTCTGAATGTCCAGATCTTTCAAGTTCCATTTTCCTGCTTTAAAGATGGTATATACCCTATAATTATATTAGGCCTAACAAAGGTTAATAATTTCCTCTTCATCCATCTTCTAGAACTAGTGAAAGCAAATTCTTTTTTGAGGGCTATGATGGTATAATTTCATTTATAGGTCTTTACTTTGAAATTCCAAGTGGTAAGGTTAGATGCTTACTTTCTAAACTTTTTAGGTTCCTGTTCCTGAAGAGCAGGAAATTACTTTCTTTCATGTCACTTTCACTTTCTGCAGAGGTTTCATGCAGTAAGGTGTGCCTTTTCAAAAAAGGCTAAACATAAAAAAGGGGTGGGGTAGAGCGGGAACACCTCACCCACACACATCAATCCAAAACAGAATGGGATCTTCTGGCACAAGGAATTTCTCTAATTCCATAGTGACAATGACACAATTCAATTACCTCATTTTGAGAAAATGAGCTGCTGTTTCCTCTGTCAAACTAGCAGAAAGGGGCCAAAACACAATAAAGGCTATGGTTCTTATGATCAATTAAATTTCTGTGAAATATTTTCCATTATTTAAGTATTTCTCAAGCCTTTTTCTTTGTTTGCAAATGCTTTAATGAGAAACACTACAGAGCAAAAGTTTTACCACATTCTGGTGCTGAGATTCTCATAAAAGGAAAACCACAATAGAAGAAGAAAATATTAAAGTAAAAAAGCTAAAGCATTTCAGATGCCAGCCCTGGACACTCCTGGAGTTCCAATGTACAAAAGGAAATAATCTTATCCTGAAGTGTGAAGCCTAATGCTGAAAGCTAAGCCGAGTGGAAAAAATGAAGTGGCAAATTTTCAAACACAGATATTTTTCAGTCATCTTTCAGACCAAGCAAAGTGTATCACTTTAACAACACACAAGTAGTATTTATGCTGTCAAGATAGTCTAATTTTAAAGGAATTGTTCTTTTTCTTAATGTGGTATTGAAAGATTTACAAGTTCAAATAAGCTTATTTGCACAGCTAGAAAAAAAGTATTGTTTCCTCTTAATTTTTGGTGGGTTTTTTTTCTTCATGTGAACATATTTGAATTCCTACATTAAGAGATTATTACAAAAATTTACAGAGGTGAACTGAAGGCTCACAATCAAGTTATTCATTAGTCTTCTGAGAAAGTACCTCCACTAGTAAACACAACATAAAGGAAAAGCTTTTGGAAGCTGATGTTTCAGCTGCAGCCCCACTGTGCTCCTTCCCTGAATACACTCTCCAAAGTTGTCCAACCAAATTGTATTGTAGGTACAATAAAATTCTAGAAAGAATAGTTATGATTTTGTCACAAGATGCTACACAACAGTCCTGAATATAAATGAATCCCCAAGATTTAGGTGCACATCTGCAACGTCAAGTCAGGCATTCAGGGGGCTTACACTGAAAGCTGTGATCACGTTGAAATGGGCAATCAAGTCTGAAAATGTTCCATCCTCCAGCAATGATGTCCATTTTGCCCTATTACCACTGCCCTCTAACCAATCTTCTGCTAAGACAGCAGAATCCTCAATTTTACCCTTCCCTAGAGGCTGCATGTATCTTATGGTAAATATTCAAGTCCTGTATGCAGAATCTACTGGTGAAAAGATGTTCATGAGACAACTCCAAGACAAGATAAAATGAGGCCTGCTATACCACACCCATCTGGCTACTTAGCCAAGTGATAATAGTTGCCCTTAATTCCAGTTGTTAGGTTTCTTATTACAACTCCTGAACATTTATAAATGGCACATAGATAATGGACATCCACTATCATTAATTTAGCAAAATTATTAATAATGGGCAGGTATTCTGTAAAGCGGCAAACTGACAAAACATCACACATGAAAGTTACAAATAAGATCTTAATGTGATTTCCAGAAGCTAGATGTTAGGTATCTAAGGACTTTTAAAATTACAAGCCAATACATCCAGAAAGAGCTCTAAAAACCTGGTGTAAACCCTTTCTGTCTGTAAGTGATGCAGTGCTTAACATTTGGCCAAACTATCACAGAGAAACTTTAGGCAGGAAGATCAGACACGTCTGAGCTCAGACACGTATGAAATACGAACAGTACTGTTGGATGCTAGAGCTGCTTTCAGTGTTAATGGGATTTAAAACCTCCAGAGAGAAAATTTAATTTATTTTTATTGTTGTTACTATTATTCTTATTACTATTACTACTACTTCTATATTTTCGGATTTTGTAGGGATTAGCTTATAAGGAAATTAATTCTCTTCAGTACCTCCAACCTACAGTCAAATAAAAATTTCTGCAGATTACTTCATAGTACTTGGTGCAACTTGTGGAATTAACTCTGTATACATACACATGACATGTACCTATATGTGTGTGCATATGAGTTTGTATTCTACGTTTGAAAGTAAATATAATTATTATAGAACTATAAAGTCAGAAGTTTACATAGAACAAGTACAGTTAAGATCGTTTATTGTTCAATATTACTTATACAAGTATAAACCACATCGAGCAAGTTATATGAAATTCTACATTCATATTATAAATACAGAAGACAATACTGTTCATACAGTAGAACAGCGTGTTTCGTATTTTATCACCTACATGTGAATATTTACTTGTAAAATCAAATAAAATTTAAAAATAACATTTTGTTCTACAAACTTCAGGGTTTTTTTCTGTTTAAACAAAACCTTCAAAACTCAGCCTCTGGGTTTTCTATTATGCCACCCACATATAGCTTCTCTATTGCCTAGAAATCAACACACCTGAAAGGATAGAACGCTGAAAGAAGATAGTTTCACTCTGCATCACTTACTCAGAGTATGTGGTCAGAGAGTTACAGAAGTAGGAGAGTATTTAAAAGGGACTCAGCTGACAGAATGGTACCCCAGGAGCCCTACAGAGGTGCACAACCAGGAGCTATTATCCACACGGTAGGCTTCTTTGATTTTATTAGATTTTTCTAGAGGACATTAATGTACTCATTTAATTTTTTTCCTTTTTATTTCATTACTGTAATGCAAAATGAGTTTATGAAAACAAAATCTGAATAAAATACAACTTGACATTTAGAAGCAAATGCTTTAACTCATGTTATGAGTTACAGGTAGCAAGGTTACAGGTTACTGCAAACTGCTGGGGGGAAAAGCCCTCATTTTTAATTCATTATTTAGTAGGCAATACTTTATATTTAGTCAAACTCACTACAGAAAATAATGTCAGTTTTCTAGAGAGTATGTGTTTACCCATATAGATATATAGAAGAATATAAGTATTTCAGAAAAACAGCAAAGGATTTAAAACCCTCCCCACACACATGCAACTCTTTACATGTTATCTAAATAGTATTAAAAAAAAGGTTTTCTCACCTAATTTTTTTCTCTTTATTCATTGGATAAATGTATTTAACTTTCAAACTTTCCACCATATGATCTGAACTCGTTATGCCTATCACAGCACATCAGTAAATAGAGAGCATAAGTGAGCAGGAGCTAATAATCACCTACACTTGTGTGACTTAACAAAACTGTAAAACCTTCCTGATTTTATTAAGCCTCCTGTCTTTTTCTCCTAGTTCCAGAACTAGACAATGTATTGGCCTGGAAGCTGCATCTTCCTCTTGACTGCCTGTCTCATTGCTACATCCCTTGGTAACCCCCGAGGCAACAGGCACCAGTGCTTCCAAAGGGTGCAGTGGAGTGAGATTTTACAGGATATTGAGGAACTGGTAAGTGAAAGTGTAAAACACTGCTACAATCTACAGATGTCATTTTCCATCTCCCTTCAGTTTAGGTGTACGAATTCTTAAATGCATAACTACCAGATTAATTTTTTCTTCTTCACATAATTAAAATGTTATGAGTCAGATGTTCTTTCTCTACAAAGCCAAAATCTTAAACTTAGACTTTTTAATTCCCACTCATCCTGTTGAATATATGAAATTTGTGTGTCTTACCAAGAAGAGTACAGTCATCTGGGAGTCCTGCTAATTGGCATCAGCTGAAACCTTAACACCATAAAGTACTTTACCATTACATAATCTCACTGAAAGAAAAAGACATCCACAGTCACACAGTTTTTGGGATGAATACTCTCTGAAGGTGTTTTTGAAATCAGCTACATGGAAAGCACTTTTCCTTTCCCAATCTGGTTTCTTTTGCGGACTGCCCTTTCTTCAACTCCGTACATACGGACTCTCTAGAAAAATCTGGGAAAAGGTGAAACAGGTAATAAGAATGTATTCTTTCCATTTCAGATAGACTTGGGAACACCTGAGCAAATGAAACTTCTTCAGAGTCATGAGATATAGTGTCCTCTGTCAATGTTGTCATTTTTACACTTGATTGTTAAGAGACCAACTGAGAAGTGACTTGTATGACTTTTTTATATAATAAACCCTGTTTTGCACATGCTTATAGTTTCTACACTGATGCTTTCTTTAAGAACCAAAGAGGCTTTTCTTTGAAGTCTGAGGAAGTGAGCAACAAAGATTTGTGTTTCCCTGAGCAGGTGCTGAAAGCAGTGAGTAGAAAAATATCTGTACTTGACATTATCTCATTGTAGCAGCTCTATCTCACACAACCTATGCACCTTGTCATGAGACGTTTACACTAGAATTGTGTCACATTATACTACAGGCTTAAATGATAAATCTGACTGTTGACTTTTCATTCCAAATTATTTTCCTGGAGAGGTTATTTACCATTTTTCCTTTTCCTATATTTAAGTCACATGCCACTTTTACAAGAGCAGAGTTGGAGGTTTTCTTGTTAGTCCTGCTGTTTAAAGGGGGAAAACTAGTTGGAATCAGTTTGGTAGCCTGGAAACCACCAGAACATCATGCTGACCTCAGTTTCAGTCAGAAGCCAACCCCATAAAGGCCGGGCAGGACTAATATTGTGTACTCCTCAGCACATACATCACTTCATGTGTATGTGCAATTAATTTTCAGTTCAGGTCTGCAACACCACAAAATAAGGTACAGGTTGAGACTGTGGTACTGCAGCCCAGCAATTCCTTCTGCCTGTTTCCAGCTCATCTCTTCAATTGATCTTCTAAAACACACCCAGGCAACAAAAGGGATGGACAGCAATATCAACCTCTCCTGTACTTCATCTTCTCTGAGGCAGAGGGAGCTGTCCTTCATCAGATATGGGCTGTGCTTGTGAGGAAAGACCTTCACAGTCTGACGTCTTGGGCCTGAATTCAAAATATCTGCCTTTTCTCGGCTATTGTTTATACACTATTGTTTGTACATATCTAAGCCTATAAATGCAGCCCAAAAATGCAAGATATATTTACGCTACAAAATAAGGGTCCTCCTTATGAAAGCAACGGGAATTGAAGCAACTTTTGAACTGCAACTGGAAATGGAACATACAATTCCTGATTTTCAAATAAACACCACCTTTGCAATGCATATTACTAGCTAGATTTTTTTGTACTAAAAAATTCAGAAAAGCACAAGAAAGTGGTGAAAATTGATTAACAACTTATGTTAACAGGACTCAGGTAGTTGAAAATTTAAGTGACATTTAAGTGCAAACTTTAGAAATCAAATTTATCTATACACTTTTTTTCTGTCATCACAGGTTAAATATGATAATGCAGCCATTGTTCACATAGTGCATGAAATTGCTGAGTTTTTCAAGAGCGCAGGCATTCCTTTTCAAAATAAGAACACTTTTCTAAGGGAATGTATGAGGCTCATGCTCAGCTCAAGACTTGTGTAAGTACAATTTTTTTTATTTACACTGCATGATATTTAAATCAAATATTCAGGGTGAATAAAACTGATAATATGTACGCTGAAAATGCAACAGAAAACTTAAAATACATTTTCAAACAATGGTATCTAAAATATCTGTCTGCAAGTAATGACAGGCATCTTTCAGCACTTTTACTGATATATATGATATAGGCAATTTAAAATTCACACCTTATATTTATGGGCATTTTAAAGATGTGATACCTAAAAGCCAGTATTTAACTTGCTTCTCCTTAAAGACAGCACTAGTTCCAAACAGAAGTACTTACTATTCTAACTACATATCAATTGCATGTGTTTTTCCTCAAGTACTTATGACTTCTGTCAAGACAAGCTAAGATAAAGAATTACACACGAATTGTAAGCAAAAAATTTTAGGTCTGCATTCAGCCTCTTTCAGCTGAGTAAACATATGCGCAAATAGTTAATTCAGTTGGGGTCAGCTTAAGAACTATTTACAGAAGACAAAGCCTCAGATTTACTGTAGCTTCCCCTGCAACTAATGCCTGTGCCAGGTTTGTCAGCAAACCTGCAGGAGTGCAAACCTGGCATACAAATGCAAACCCTACCCTTCTGTGCTGCAGGGGAGGGAGCCCACTGTACAGCTCAACAGGGGAGAGCTTTCCATGACTGGGTATTCACCTGAGCAGGAGCACAAAAGCACTGACCTCCAAACCCACACTGCTGCTCCTGACCAGGCCAGGCCCCATGACTAAGTATGTACAGCTATGAACACCAACTACTGCTTAATATTTATTTTATATATATATGTGTATGCATGTATGTATATGTATATATATGTATGTATGTATGTGTATGTATATGTATATGTATATGTATATGTATATGTATATGTATATATGTATGTATATGTATGTGTATACAGACATCAATATTTTTTTTACTGATTGAACATAATCATATCTGAGCATCCTAAGTACTGCATGTCAATGACCACCAGTTATTTTGAAATCTGTTTCCTTCAGACAGCATACATTAACAAAATCAATACTGTCACAAAACAAAAATATCCACAGACCTTGAATATCCAAAAAATATCCACCTTGCCTTGAATACTGACATATTCATTTCCTGATCTCTCTGTAGACACAGTGTGTGCTGCACTACTTTTAGCATTAACCCACTCAGCAGGCTTGTATATGGCAGCAGAATTACAATGCTCTCAGTTGATGACCATATCCATCAGAGGGCACTGTTTGAAATTCTATTTACTTGGCATTGTTCAAACTAAGTTTCTTTTCTTTTCCATTAAAATAACAGCTGAAGCCTAGACTTAACATTACCCATGAGACTATAGTGAAGGACTGCTTCAAAAAAATTGGATGAATTTGTGGCCAAGGTAAGTAGGCTGTTTCTTTCCTGTATATGTTAAGGAATTCTAAAGATAAAAAGCAGCTTCTTATACAAGAATTCCCCCTGCTGATCAAAGCTGTACGTACCTGTGAAATTGTGCCCCACTTCCACACACTATGGACTTTCACTCACAGAAAATCTTTTGGTCCACATCCATTTCAAGGCCAAAGTATCATCATAGGCTTTTAAAAATATTTTAAAAAACATTTTTAAAAACATTCAGCACCAAAACCCATTGCAGTCTGTGCCTTTTCAGAAAACTTTACATCACATGGGTCAGGGTTAGCCATGTGTCTGTTGATGCAAAAGGCATGATCATCATATATACTAAAGAATATTTGTATTTTAGCTAGACTTCCTAAAATTAGTATTCATCTTTTCTTAAATTCCTTTTAAGTAATTACATGCTTCTTCTCAAGTCACATTTTGTTTGCCATAATATTGGATGTAATGTTTTACAAACTAGTTAATACACACCTCTTAATAACCTTTTCTTCACAGTCAAATGACCACCGCGTTTGGCAAGAGATCCATGCACACTCGAGAGAGATACTCCAAAGGGCTGAAAACTACTCTTTCAAGAGAAGAGCAACACATTAGCAAACTCAGTTTCCATCACATACTTGGAGGATCTACTATCATGTCAAGATCTAAAAATTACAGGAAAAAGCAAACAAACAGTTTGCATTTAAGACTAGAAATACATTAACTTATT
Source organism: Climacteris rufus (assembly GCA_013398175.1). Taxonomy (NCBI): domain Eukaryota; kingdom Metazoa; phylum Chordata; class Aves; order Passeriformes; family Climacteridae; genus Climacteris; species Climacteris rufus. The sequence goes on along the minus strand of VZRZ01007409.1, from coordinate 637,073 downwards.
TTTGTCAAGATTTTTTCTAAACTACTATAAAAAACTAAGCCTTAATAAATAGCATGCAAAAAGCCCTGTGTAAATATGTTTGTATTAGTTTATTTTACAAAAACAAAGGGGACATTTTTCATAAAATAGGCATCATGGATGTGGTCCTCCAAAACTTGTTTTCAAGCTAAAAAGTGAACATATCAGTCACACTATTTGATTTCACACTACATTTATCAAGCTATGGGAACACAAACCTCTGACAGCCTAATGCTTTTCCAATGCACATCTCATACCACACACTTGCACTCTTGTACTTTTACCACTGCAGTTACAAGGCTCCCTAACCATCCATGTGTGAAAAGATCTGCTTGTTTCCACATCACCGTGCTTCCACAGACATTCACAAACTCTGAGATTTCAGTTTGATCATCCAAATGTAAATTTTATATATGTATATATATTTTTAAAAACCAGACACAAGAGTAGAAACAAAAATATCTACATTTTCTTGTGCAAACCAGACCTCTAAACAGCAAAACACCTCTAAATCTCACATGGTATCTAATAGGTACTGGCAGCACTGCATACTGGCACATTTTCCAAACAGCTCACTGATTATTTGAAAGCTTGTAAAAGAAGACAACATCTATGAAACTGACAGTTTTGAAGGAGAGAAAGTAGGGGTACAGTGAATGAATAGTGTTCCACAACTTCTTTTAGCAGCGAAATATTCCTTATTCTGGTGGTTCCTAATTTCTAGGCACTGGTTTTCAACCTGTCTCTTCACAGAAACAAAGACGTTAAAACAAATCAGGACACTTTGCAAAAGATTCTAATATTCATTCTCAGACTGCACAAGGATGAAAAGAGTAAAAATATTTGTAATACTGTATGTGTGTCGTTTTCTTACTATTCTTGGACATTGATTTTATTGTTTGTTTTTCTTTTAAATCTGGTTCAAGTCTTTACAGGCAGCCTAGCACCTCACTTCAGTATGGCTTTCCCAAATCCACAAGAAGCCTTCAGCACTCCTTTCAAAAACTGGCTTTGGAAAAAAAAACAAAAAACCCAAACCTTTATGTTTTACAAAGAAATATGAGTAATCAATATTAACTCTTTTAGATCTATCACTTTGTCACCAAGCTTAACAACAAACACAGCTGTGTTGTTTCGTGACATATTCATTATACTTCCTTATTCATACATCATCTGAACTGTAAAGTGTTCACTCAGCTGAGACCTGATCGGTGTGCAGAGAGTGCAGACACTGTTCCAGACAAAAAAAATAATCGCTTGAAGTCACACAGTAAGCAGTACAACAATCAAAGTTCTTCAATGAATAAATTCCAGTAAGCCAAATAATACTAAATTAAAATAATGAACAGAATTCCTGCATCTTTGAACTGAGGGACTGTTTTGCATTCACTACCTTCTAAGGGAGTTATTGATATATATTAGTGTTGTTTGGATATGGATCTGGCCTTTTCATCATAAATGGTACAGTGACAGTGTAAGCATATTATGTATACTGATAGCATTAAATACTTAAAAAGAATATAATAATTAAAAAAAAATTCTTACCATCACCCTTACAATGTGTTCCCTTGATTATAGTTGAATTTAAAATATATACATCTTTATTCCTTAACATGTAGACACTTTTTAATCTGAGTTTGGGTAGGATTCTTATGCTAATACATATGTCTGAATATTTATTTGAACAATGGTCATAACCCATTTTAATCAGATTGGAAGGTACACCAAGTACTTAAAATATTCAACACAGAAAATATAAGCAGACAGAAACAACTTTAGAAAAATAAATGAGTGAAGAGATGCACTGGGCTTTCAAGTTTCAGTTAATGAATCATTTGATGAATGCATCATTTTTACATTATCTATGCCCATCTCCTGCCATAGGGGAAGATTGATTAGTATTAGGAAAATTTTAGGCATCTAGCAGTGATACTATGCATTTCAAATAGAAGCCAAGGACAGACACTTTAGTTCCTGATGGAAAAGTTGGCAATTTCTAACCTTCTTTGATGTACAATGAATAAAACAACCTGTGCTTTCTTCATAGGAGTGTGTTTTTCTGTGTATTCACAGGCAAGTTAAAGCAGTATATGAAACTAACACATCTCTTCTGTCTGGGGGCTATCAAGCCCAAGTCATGGCCACAATCCAAATCCACTCTGTATGACAGATACTGACAAAAAGTTTGGAGTAGCAGGTACAAGGCTTCCATTAGGACTATTCCAAGGAAAACTCCACAGCACAGGGTAGTACAAAAATACCTGAGCTAACTTTAAAACACTTGGCCACAGCATGATCAAAACATAGGCTAGAGATCACAGCATAGTTCTTCACTTAGGCTGTGAAGAGCAGAATAACAGCAATGTTGATTTTATACAACAAAAATTTAACATGAGTCAAAAAATACCAATGCATAACTCACTATTCATGAGTGGTTTATTATTTGTTTGGGTTTTTTTGGTTTTGGTTTTTTTTTCTGAAAACCAGCATTAGAATTGCTAAAGGTTTTTATGCCTTGGGAAAAAATAGACAGAAGCTGTTTAGCGTCTTCTAAAACACTAATTGTATACTGAGAAAAAAAAGGGAAGGCTGGAGGAAAAAGATTTTTAAAAGGAAGAGAAATAAAAATATGAAAGAATGATCATGTTAAACAGCCTACATTTTTTTTCTCGGAAACCTGGATTAAATATATATCTTATTTAGCATATGTTTACAAAGCACTTCAACATGAAAATATTTCAGAATATAAATAAAGCAAGCAGACTGTATACACTATGAAACAGCATTTTTGGAAAAGACCAGATTTATTAATTTTCTTCAATTTGAAGTCTCTAGCATGCACAGATTTAAAAGTACTGTTTTCTATCACAACAATTTATGTCCAGCAAATATGATTTTATCTGCCAAGAGGAATTTTGAATATCAAAATTTAAGAATAGTTTCTTCTACCAGTTGAGCACACTCAAAATTTCACCTTAACAGTACCTGTATGAAACCTCATTCCTAAGTAACAGCACTGATAATTACAAGATGTGTGTATATCCTCAGACAGAGCAAACACAATCTTTTAAGTAAAGAATATGTTTTAAGATACAATACTGGAAATTGACTGGAAATACTGCATTATTGTATTAAATACATTTTCACTGAGACCAGATTAATTAATCTCTAATTACAAGCTGTGAAAGAGATGGAAAGAGTGGTCACTCTTTCCAACACACATGTAGATCCACAATGACTTTGAAAGTTTTTACACCTGCATTCTTATTTCCATAGGCTTTTCCCAATACCATGCAATGTAATTTGACTTTAAACTCTTCCCCGTCTGTCTCAGATAACCAACATCATATTAAAAATCTAGTGGTACCCTCCTTATAGTCTGAACTAATTAATTTAATGAAGCATATAACATAGTTTGGTTTGTCACTCGAATTAAATGTGAATATTTTAGTGTACCTGATATGGAGAGAGCTTGCAGCTGTCCTTGACCCAGCTATTACTCAGGATAAATGAACCTGGTGGCACACAGGAATGGCGAGAACAGGAAGCACGAGTGAAAATGGAGATATTTACATTATTAGCATATGACAAAACAAATATGCACTTTTTCATTTAAAGTACGACGTTTTAAACCACTCCATTTGCACAGAGGCATCTCAAGAAGGACATGGAAGAACAGCATGAGGCAAAGTCACAGATGGGAGAATTCTGCTTTCTGGGGATTTTACTCAGCTGTGGAAACTGAGCTGTTTAGGCGGCAACTTCGGTGTACCAGCTCTGTAACATGAACTCACAGACAAAACCAAGAAGAACTGAGTGCCATAAAGCAGTTGCTAGACCTCACTGAGAGTACATGGCTTTCGGTTTCATTTGAGCTAACCACAATATTGGAAGAAAGCAGCCCTGCACTGCCTTTTTATGTGATCACTCAGACATATAAGAGAAAAAAATCCTTGCTACAGCAAGGCCTGTCACAGGCTGGGGAAGCAATTTGTAGCTCATAAGAAAAAAAATAGCTGCTCTGAATTATACTCCAGAGAATCCTTCTTCTTCCCTGATCATAACATAGAGCTCCCATTTAGCTTAAGCTTGTATGAGTCAGAGTCCACATTGCATATAAAAGCACTAATACTTTATGTTGCTTTAATGAAGGGATAATTTTGTTTTATTGGACTTTGTTAACAACACACTCTTCACATGACAACCTTATTGCTTTAATCTTTCTGTTTAGTTTGCTTTACGTAATTCTAAAATATTTTTAGAAAAAGATGTCAAGGATTTTATAATCAACACGTTGTTCCTTCCAATTTGGTTTTACTACTTCACCCACTGTGATACTACAGCATTACTGAATTTTCACTTCTTGAAACACCACTCAAGTCCAGTTAATACAAGTTAATAGCCCTATTGTCTGAAGCTAGCTTGGAATACCAAAATGTTTGTTTCTAATGGAAACTGATCACAGACAACACTCTTTCTGACAAATGAACAGCAGTTCTGCAATAAAGAAGTTGTACTTCATAGCTAAAGCATTTTCCTTTCCATATTTTTATATTCTTAACCCATCATTCTTCTTGCTTCACATGCACTTTCACTGCATATGCCACAACTGCACATCAGAAAAACCTAGCAAAGTCTAGCTGAGATACAAAATCCTTTCCCAAGTAAGGCTTTTCTCACAGCATGGAGTCCTGAAAATAATTCTATCATCAACAACCCGAGTTCATGAGACAGTCTCACCAGAAATACTGAGTTTACCTGCAACTCCAGCTTTCCCCTGTAGAAGGGCAGGTCTAACACAGATGTATGGCCTTTGCTCAGCACAGCAGATTCATGACTCTTTCTAGACTCAGCCTTGAAACTGCAATGGACACATGGCTCCCAATGTCTCTACCGCTAAAATGACATAGGTGAGAACCATCAAGAACCATCTGAATGCAAAATCCTGTGCAATGTTTTCTAGAATGAACCTGCTTGAGCAGAGAGGTTGGACCAGACAACCTCACTAGTCCCTTCCAGCCTTACCCATTCTGTGATCTGTGACTTTCCTCTCTGTTGTCACAGAGCTGTTACTGTTGCTGGCTAGAATGAACTATTGCCGCAGGTAATGCTCGTGATATTTAACCACTCTCCACCCTTTTGTGGATCACTTCTGCCTCTTAAGAAATATAGATAATACAGGTAAAATTGCTAGTGAATATTATACATTACAGATAAAATAATGAAAATACTAATTGTCATATGGTACTTTCTAACATCTGAATTCTTTATTTCTGGTCAGAGAAGTTTTCTTATTAAACTCTCATGTCCTGTAAGAGAAAACCAAATGCAACCTTTAAGTACAATATCTAAGTGGCAAAATTATTTAAAGTTAATTTGGAAACTACTTCAAGACTGCCTTACAACATCTGTTAGCTCATGCAAATTAGGTTTAACTTGAAAGCCACAGCAGAGTGGAAACTGTGCTGCAAACATGACAATGTGACCCCATTACAAGGCTAGAAAGGTTGTAAAACTAAATTAGCTCCATGATAAAGGAACAGAGTACAAATCTCGTCCCATTTGCCCTCTCAGTGGGATCCTCATGGAGGACGCGTGCTCAGCAGCCTCTCCGTCCAACACCCGCACTACACCTTTCCTCTTGGGGATGGTTATTGCCCTTTGTCCAAGTGTTTGCCAACTGACAGCTGCTCCAGGGTGCCATGGAAGGGATTGCTGCTCCAGACTTGGGTGTGGACTGCCAAACCTACTGAACAACTTATATTCAGTTTCATTTTCAGTACTGCCCTAACTCTATAGCAAAATCCCATCCCTTAATGACATCACATACAGCAGCATGGACTGTGGCCTCTTGCCAGGGCATACGGCTTTTGGGGACATTCTGGTCCTAACAGCTGCAAAGAAAATGTCTTTAATTTCAGTTATTGTGGCTGCTTTGTGCTTCTAATGATTCCTTTCCCCTGACAGTAGGTACCCCCCTGGGTCTGGCTCTGCAAGCTACGAAGTGCTCCTGTTTCCCAAATAATCACAACCCTGCATTGACTCATGCTGTTCACCCTGACAGCTGCACATTAAGAATTTCCTCACAGGATCCCAAGTTTCTAAAGCTACACCAGTTCTTTCTTAAAACAAAATTATTTTCAGACCAGCTGTGACTCACTTGGCAGTGTAACCATGTGTGTAAGCCCATGAGATGTTTTTAGCCTGTAACTGACACTCTTCCCTTCCATGGAAGATGCTACACCATACTCCAAAATACAGTCACATCCTATGCTGGGACACAGGGGAGGAGATAAATCATATGGACCTTCTGATTCTTGGGGGGAAAGAGTTGAAGAGAACTGTACAAGAACACTTGTAAAGCAATGTGAGACCTGTGCCAATCTTCCTACAACACTGAGATTCTGAAGACAAGATATTGTGTGAGGTGTTTGGTCTCAGAAGCAAATAGAGACATTAAATGTCAAAGAAACACTGCCTTCCTGGAAGGGAAATGATAAGCCTAAGGTAATTGACTGTAAATATTAAACATGCTCCATCTAGGCCTGATCCAAACAATCACTGTTCAATTTACTCACAATATGCTGTTTATTTTCACATAATGATCCTGATGGTATTACTCAAGCGTATTATAAAAGGATTTTGGTCACTTGCAAAAACAATCAAAGAAATAATTTTTTCTTTATTAGAATTCTAAGGAGATACAAGGAATTATAATGCAAGTAAAGAAATAAAAATAGCAAGAAGACAGGTATTTAAAATGTTTGTAGCACCAGGTAAAACTCTTAAATTCTATACTCCACAGAAGTTTACAACATTATTAATTCTGTAAATAAACACAAACCCAATTTGTTTTGTGTTTTTTATCAGCCCCATTCCATAGTTTAAATATGTTACTTAAATTCTCAGCTATGCCTGTCAAAGTATTTCTAAACTAGGTTTTGGCATATGCAATATGGCCTTTTTTTTCCTTAATTTTTTTTTTTCTTTCTTTTAGGGTGGGGGTTTGTGCTACAGAATGTGAGATTAGGGCTTTTTCTGGTACATAGGATGCATAAAAATACATTTCCTGAAGAAATCAGTATTAAATGCATCCTTTCACACACAAGGAGAAATAAGATGTTACTAATTCCCCTCACAGGAAGAAAACAGATGACATTGTGTAAGACATTCAGATTGGCTTCTTGCAAGCGAAAATGACTCTGCCAGTTAAAGGGTATTTTTAAAATTCTGTAAGTTAAATATTACGCATTTTTAATCATCAGTCATGATACTGAATCAGTGTCATAAAAATATTTAGAAGCAAGAATATGAAAATTGTACCAGTTAGCTATTATACTAAGAATGGGAGTGAAAAAATTCCTGACATTCTTTTCTTCAATTTAAGAAGAAAGGAAGAAAGAGGTAGGAAGGAAGCTGAAAGCAGAGAAAGCAAGCAGGAGGAAAGGAAAATAGGTGATAGGAAAATACATGAAAGGAAGGAACAGGAGGATGGAGTGGGGAGAAGAGTAAGAGAACAAGAAGATGCTAGGAAATGAGGTAGGGGCTGACCAGGGAACAGTGTAAGTAAAAATAAATATATCCTCTTGACGAAACAATCTTTGCTGTTATACATTATTCATGACACTGTAAAAGAATAAAACACTGTAAAAGAATAAAATCAAAGGTAAAGACTTCTTCTTGAAATGTTAATTACTTGGATGAAATACCTAACTTGATTGCTTTCTCTAAGTACTTGTAATCTCTCTCAGAACCTACTGGCTGCTAACACACAGTTAACGATGATCCCACTATCTGCTCTGGCACCAAAATTGCTTTTCCAGTCTCCTTCGTCCTGCAAACACAACTTTGTGGCACTGTACTCCCCAGATAGTTTGTGGGAGAGACAAAGATGTCCTGTACACTCCGTAACACATTCCATTTAGACCAGTTATGCTCTCCCTCCACCTTACAACCCCCCAAATCAATGTCTCCATTAGGCTCAGGCAATTTTGAATCCTCTTTCAATATAAAGACACCACACTGAACAACAAGAGACTTTGAAGGACGAGGTACAATAAAACCTGCAGTCATGTATCATCTGTCCATCTGAGCAGTCTATCACTAATGGCTGCCTGAGGTCTCCACAACCACTTAAGTTATTTTAAGCATAGCTGGAGCTTCCATTTTCAGGCAAGGCACCAAACTGCAAAGAAAACATGCATAATGTCTATTGCAAATTGTGAATCTATCCTCAAAGGTAAAAGAATCCCATGAGAAATATGTATCAAATCCATTGCTTAACAGTACAAATAAAACTGATATAAATTCTTAGACTTACATAAAACCATTTGGTAAGTAGGCAGTTGAGTATTTACACTGCAACAGAGAGCAAGTTCACCTATTTAACTCTCATAAATTACAAAACATAAAAATTGCAAATCATAAACCACAGTTTCAATCAGTTTAATTTTAAATAAACTAATGTTCTCCTCTATTATGAGAAGCGTTGCATATTTGGGGGAACTGCTGCACATAGAAGCATTTGTGAAGACTGAAATTTTAATTCATCATGTCCTTAACCATGTAACTACATTTATATTACCTTAGTTATACTGCCATGTATTATGGATTATAAAATTCTAGTTTTTGTGGAAGGGAACAATCATTGTGATGTTTGTAAAACATCAGAACTTACATTTAGAAATGAAATTACACTTATCAACTGAATTAATTAGATCAGATCATTACTAAAGGTACAGTTTTTTTGAAATATAGTTAAGAGCACATAATTTTAAGTAGAAAACATTTCTGTGGTTTTTCTTTTACAAATAAAAACAATCCCCAAGGTCATAAAATAGGTGAAGAGACTACTCTTTCTTTAAGCAGCCCTAAGTTGCACATATCATATATATTCTCTATCTCCCCTAGTTCTTTCAGAATTTTCCCCTTGCAGTTATTACCATCAATTCTGCTAAGGGAAGAAACAGAGAAAGTTTCAGGCCAAATTATCCATTTGGCCCCAGTCCATGTAAGCACTTAGTTGATGTATTCTGTATTCAAGCTTTTTCGGAAGCAAATGGCTAAACACTATTCCAACCAAACTCTGTTAAGGAATATGGTATAACAGATCTTCAGAGAACTCCTTAATATCATCAACTCTTCAACAGAAGTGGCCTCCATGTAAAATTCCACAGTGCACACGTTTTATACACATATAGCCTGGTAATTACAGCACATGACTAGAAAGTGATGCTCTGTGAGGTAATTTCTGTCCAAGTACACTGAAGTCTTCCTCTGCAATCTGCCCCATCAATCAGGAGGACGTTTCTCTGGATGAGGACACTTCAAGATTTCTGCTGAAGCTGCTCCAAGGATTCACTAATTCAGAAGTACTGTACAAAGGATAATACCGTCTGATCAATCAGTTAGGGCATTCATCTAAAAGAAAACTCTGCATTTTAGACAACGTTCTAAAGTTATCGTTCACATTTTACACTGAGCATTAAAGTAAACAAACATAATTCACATCCTAAAACCAGTAAGAATTCTCCTTGATAACTCAAAATCTTTTGCACTACTTAAGAGAAAGCTGCAGAAGTACCCCATTCTGAGAAAACATGAGTAGTCTATATCCTTTTCATGCAGATTGTGGACATATATACACAGTCCTACCCATTTCCCAAGGAGATACGCACCTTGTGTGGCTCTGAGTATGGCAACTTTGTAAATTCTCCTGTGGTGCCAAATGATGGCGCACTGTGGAAGCTTTCTAGGTGAGAAAGGCTTACGTATTCTTCTACCCCAAACCTGGAGAAAAAGCTTAGTCAATGGAATGATTCACTAATCACTTAATTAGCACAATGTTTCCTTTTATTGAAGATCAGGAAGGCTTTTTTCCTGTTTCTGAGGATTTTTTAAACCTCTGAGCAATTATGATGCATGTATGACTAGCATGGCTCAATTTTTCAGAGGAGAGTGTATCTAACACAACGTATCTTTCACAGTAACACAAATCCTCCTTGGTCTGCAATAATTTTGGATGGTGTTTAGCTCAGTTGTGAATTTTCCTACCCAAGACAAAATGAAGAATGCACTTTTAAACAAGAAGTGAACTCCAGGTCACATCAAACCACAGAAAGATGCATTTTTAGAGGTTTAGAGCTTGGTTGGGGTTTTTTTTCCAAGAATCAAAGTTTGAAATTTAGATAACCTAGAAATACATAACATGTTAGTAGTATTTGTTTGATGGTAGCACCGAGCAGTAAATTCAGGAGCTGGCAGCAGGAGGAAGAAAAAAAAAAAGCCACATAATGAACCTGTTGAGCACAAATTAAAAGCTTTAGTATGTGCCATTTAAGAAATCATACGTGAATTTACCAGAGAAGAAATAACTATCAGACTTAAAGACCAAACTGACATAGTTTCCATGTAACTACTTATAGATCATTTTCCATAAAGCCCTGGAGGCTTCAAAATTACTACGAGCTGAACAATAGTTTTTGGTTTTAAAGCAATGTAACAACATTCCCATTCAAAATGTTTTGGCCAGGGATTAATTTGCTACTGATTAATCATGTTTTACATTTAGATTCCAAGATAAAAATACAGCGGAGGAAATAACTTCTACAAAAATACTGTTAAATCATTGTCTTTTTTATTTTAATTAAGAACAGTTATAGTTAAGCAAACATAGCAATTAGATTTGTGCTTTTCATTTATAGAAGGCCAGATTCAAGTACCATTAAAAATTCTTGTAATTTTATTTCAGTGGGAATTTACTCAATGCTTTACATTTGTAACTAAACTCTCAATTGAAGAGTCAGTTACAGTAAAGTCAAAGCAACAGCCATCTGACATTCAAGAAAAGGTTTGTAGCTCATGCTCAATTCATGACTTTCTTTCATGATGAATATGGTGATGTTTTATCATTCCTCACTGAAAACAATAAAAATCCTCTATACCTGGCAAGTAGGACCAGGGAATCTTGTAGTGCAGGAAGTGTGCAAGTATTCTAAAAGAAAGCAGTCAGTTCTCTTAAACAAATCACTGTCACCATCTGCTCAGAAATTACCATTGCTCAATGACTTGTTAGTTCCTTCTTTTCATGCTGATCTGTGCATTCCATGACTAGCCTGCGTAATTTTCAAATGCTGGGATTTCTGTAAATCCTTCCATCTCATTTTCTGCTCTCTGCCTGGTTTTTAATAATACTAAAAAGTTGAGTATGCAGAAGTTATTTTTCTTTATGATTCATAAGTCTCATGAAAAAATGACAGCTGAGCAGAAGAGACAGCTCCTCTAAGTGCCTCAGACAAACCTGGAAGTGTGGGCTCACATATCATGCCAGATGCCAGAGAATCTACATCCAAGAAAGGTCTAGCTGTAGAAAATTGTTTCAGTTGGCTGGAAATCCATTCATTCAGTTCTGTTATTCATGCAGTAGTCTCATTCTCCTTGGGCTTAACTTGTTCTTCCCAGTTGAACCTAATTTCAATGGAAAATATTGTGCCAAATGTAGTACTGGATGCATCTGTGGTATGACACCCAGGATATGAATTGGTTTGTAGTTTAAAGGCAGAACATGCAATAAGATGGGTAGCAATCCAAAGTATTTTAAAGGGTTAATCAGTATTTTTTAGGTAGTGGTAAGATTCAAAGATGGGCAGATTGGCTTGATCTATATGGCACAGGGAACAAACAGGTCAGGAGAAAAGGGTGCACCAGAGCACCTGCAATGGCTGGTATTAGAGAACAGACAAAACCCATCTATCCTTTCTCTATTTCATGTAAACTGGTTCTGTGTAGTATTGCAGTAACAGGACAATTATAGCACCTAATGTAGTGTGCAAATGACCTGCTGAGGTTTTATTTAGATACACAGCTTCTGTTTATCAGTTTGCATATCTCATAAGAGCCTATTCTCTCAGTGTCAGTATGATTTATACACGTGTACCTAGCTGCATTGCAACTATATCCCACAAGGCTAAGACTGTTTTCCCCAACAATCTTCAACACTTAAGCCAGTCAGTCACTCATTCCTTTTAAGATTATAGGCAATTGTATCGCTGGAAGATATTTAAGTATATCAAGACAGCCTTAGGAACAAACAGTTCCACATCCTTTCATCTCCTCCCACCACTATTTTAATAACCTGACACAGCCAAAACACAATTCTTCCCTGACAGCTCTGCTGAAGAACAAGGAGCAGATATAATAAATGATGAAAACAGTGAAATCATAGGCAGATTCCTAGTTACACAAGGGTGAAAAAATACATCACTTCTAAGTTTATGGTGTACCATAGAGCAATTGGAGAAAAAAATACTCTTGGAAAATAGGAGCCCCTTAGCATCGAGGTTGTGTTTGGAAGCAAGAGGGACAAGTCTACCTCCAGGCAAAGTGTGAATGCTTTAGCTACAATGAATAGTAACTTTTATAAATGGCTGCATCAAACCAAACACAAGCAATAACAATCTTCCTCAAAGCACTGCTGAGATGATAGTGGTCACTGGTCCATGACCTTAAAGTCATCATCATAGTTTCTATTAGCCAAAAGATCTTCCTGATCTTAAAGGTTTTGGATCAAGACCCAAATCACTCAAAGATCTTAATTTAGCTTTTGCAGAGCTATTCTCCAGGAAACTTCAATTCAAACCAGAACCCTTTGAACAGTGTGACTTTATGGATGTTTATACACTTCTATAACAAAAGTTCAACTTCATTGTAATCTATCACTCAGAGCTCTCCCCAGATTAAGGAAAGAATATAGTAAATTCCCTGTAGAGTCACTGATGTTCATGGTATGCAAACTGTTTGTCAATGGTTCGTTTCTGTTGTCAAATCCCACTCAGTCTCTGAGTAGATTTGCAAATGTGAGCTGCCCACGTGCAAGTAAAAATACCCATTTTCAGGTATGGCTTCAAACACTTATCTATGAGTAATTTTGACTGATCTACTCAAATGACTGCACTTCCACATGTGTCTGTGTGAGTGCTGACAGGATGAGCACGTGTATTTTTACAATCTGAGTTGTCTGTGATGTGATGAAGCTGTTGAATAAAACCAGTAATTAATACAGCAATTAAAACATAAAACTCGAGTCAGCATTTTGATGCTGTTCCTGACTCTCCCTGACTTGCTTTATAATTTTGGGCAAGTAACTTAGCCCGGTTCCGCAAATACTTTTATTTGTGCAAAGTACCACAAACAACTATATATAGGATAATACAGTTTTATTTGCTTAAATTACCAATACCGGGTACCTACACTCTTTCTGTGTCTACACACAACAGAATTATTCCGCCAGCGTGGTGTTACAACAGCGAGTTTAGGAGAGCACTTAAGTAGTAATACTTAGTATTAACCATTCCCCAAGAAACGTGCACAACAGGAGAACAAAAAGGAAGGCAGAAAGACCAGGATTCCTACCTACAGCAATTCCCTCTGTTGCTCTCTTCGACTCAAAGTCTGTGTCTAAACCATAAATATTCACAGAAGCAACTTCCTTTTCCTACGGGCGCCTGAACACCCACTACGGCGCTGAGATGCCTCAGCAGCAGGACACACCTGAGGAAGGATGAGAGGCGAGAGAACGAACAGAGCACTGGGCCCCTGGGTCTCCCTGCCCACCCCTGTGAGGCGGACCCTCCCAGACGCCGGCAGGAGCGGCTCTCCGTCCGTTCTGCATTCCCAGCGGGAATCCCGCGCTCTCCGCTCCCCGCCGGAGCCTTCCGAGCAAGAGCCCGGCGTGCGAGGGAGGCCGAGCCGCCTCGGGGGCATCGGGCGGCGAGGGACCCACACGCTGCAGCGGATTCCCCACTCGAGCCTGCAGCAGAGCCGGGCGGGCGCCCGAAAGCCGCCGGAGAGCCCCCGCTGCAGGGGCTGCCCGGGGGAGCCGCAAGCGCGACGGAGACACGCGGCGTTCCTCAGCCGCTACT
>VZRZ01007409.1:551325-622626 GCA_013398175.1 Climacteris rufus | reverse complement strand
CAGGCACCTTCTGTGTTCGGGCTTCTTTCCCGCAGAGGCCAAACGCTCGGTCCAGCGGAGCGCGGGCAGACCCCCGCGGCCAGGGGCTCCCTCAGCGACTGCGCTCCGCCTCGCCCGCCGGTGCCGCTCCCGCAGCACCATGGATCACCAGCCCAAGTTCTTCGAGAACCTCTCCGGCGCCGGGAAGGCCATCGGGGTGCTGACCAGCGGCGGCGATGCCCAAGGTAGCGGCTCACGCCGTTCACTCAGGGAGCAGGGGGAGGACGAGGGGATGGAGCCGAGGGGGAAGGAGAACGTGGGGGAGCTGCAGGCACGGCAGGGAGTGGGGCGGTAGAAAGAGAAGGTGAGGAGCCCCTTGGGGGCGGTCTGAGAGGGGCAGGAAGGAAGGGCCTCCCCGGCTGGCAGGGCGCCCATGCGGGAGGCCGGGGGAGCAGCCCGCAGCGTGGGCTGCCCCGGGGCGGGAAGCCACGGTGCGGCACATGGAGGGAGTGGAGAGAAGGCTCTGGGAACGGGATGCAGGGGATTGCAGTGGTGCTCGGGTTCCTCTTTCCGTGCTGGCCTTCGACCCAGCTTTCCTACTAAGCGCATTTAAAAGATAAATAATTTTTATGCGGCCTGGGCGCCTGAGGTTTAAACATCCCCTCACCCCTTCCTCCCTCCCTCCCTTCCTCGCCACGTTTCCACTGAGCCAGCCTGGCCAAAGGAGAGAGTAGAAACGCTGCAGTAACTTTTACTACCCATATGTCTCATTCTCGGGAGATGGTGGGGAGAGGAGGGTGAGGAGGGATGGCTGATGCGAGCGGGGGAGGAGGAGGTCGTGCTGCCCTGCACGGCGGGTGGGAGTCTTGGCTGCGCTGCTGGGGCTCTGCCAGCCCTCGCCTCATCTGCTTTTCACTTCGTTTTGGCACCAGGAACACGTTTATGCTCCTACCCGTGCTTTAGAACGCTCAGATGATGGTTTACTCTCTCACCGTAGGAGTATGTTAGAAACGTGTCTCACCTTCTTAAATCTCTTCAGTGTAGAGGAAGTCGCAGCTACTACAGGACAGGGCGAACAAAAGACCTACAGACATTAAGAGGAAAGGGAAAAAGAGGCTCGATCGCAATATACCTAGTCAAGAAGCCAGGTTTTTCTACACTTTAGTTTCCCCTTTTCTACCAGAAAATCATGATGGGTCCCTTACAACTCAGCACATTCTGTGAATCTGGTAATAGTTTGAAGTTTCAGTTAATTAAGATTTCGAACGTGCAATGCTCTGTGCAGTTGGAGAGGGCTCTTGCTCTGCTTACACCAGGCAGCAGAGTTGCCCAGTGATTATCGCTTTTACCTCCTTCCCTTAATTTACGGTTAATTTAGTGTTTGTTTTTTTCTTTTTTTCCGGGAGCGTCTCGAGAGTACTTTCACTTAGGGGAGAAGCGGCTCTCATGCGCGTTTGTGAGGAGAACGGGGGATGGGAGCCTCTCCTTCCTTTCTGGGTGCGCTCGGTCGTTCAGGGACCAGTCTCTCCCCAGATTTTACACGGGGAGGTGCCGGGACCGGCCCGCGGCCGGGCCAGCCTCTCCTCTCTTCTCTCCCCCTCGCTTCCCGGCGCGTCCATGCGGTGGTGGCTTGCATGGACCAGCGTTTCGGCGCTCCCTCCCTCCGCCGGTGTGTACGTGATCCGCTGCGAGTCGCTGCAGATTCCGCCTCTTTGCGTCATCTGGGCTGGGAGAAGCATCCTCCCTCCCCCTGCCCGCAGGAATAACGGGGAGCCCCCGGGTTTACCTGGGATTATCCGAAACTCTAATCGGGATGAAAGGATTTGTTACCATCGGAGAGGAAAATGTTGCAGTTCTGGGGAAAAAAACAAATCGATGCGTTTAAATGGCTTCTCTTTTATTGCTCTGTGGGGCTACACTTGTTCAAGTTTTATCCACAGTTTGCTCTCTGTGACATCAGTTCTACTGCTAAATGATTCTAAAAGGAACTGGGAATCAGGGCGTCTCTGTCTTAAGGGTCTGGTCTCCAAATCGCCATTTTAATTTAAAAGCAAGGCAGGGCACTGCCTCAAGCAGCAGTAGTGTGTTCAGCAAGAGGCTGAGCCCTGCAAGTTGCTTCCGCGTGGCTGGAGATTATATAATGCAGCAGCAGATGCATCTCCTTTTATAAAGTATTAATCTGCACTTGCCACCACGTGAATTAAGGCATTTAAAGGACTTGCAGAATCCATGGGTAGCATGTAGATTTTATTATCTGGCAGATTGCCACAGAAGCATATTTACGTGGTGGGTTCCAAAGCAACAGCCTGCGAAAGTTGCGGTCTGAGGAGCGAGGTTGTCACAAAGACCAAAAAAAGTAAACTGGATGCCTTCCAAACTGTTTGTTGGCAGCATTGTTGTCCTAAGTTAGAAGAACAAGGAAGTAACCCCCCCCCAGCATTTTAGAACTTGATCATTTCAACTGAATCATGCAACACAGTTGAGGTCCATAACGCTTACTATTTGGTAATAGCATAGATGTGTGAAACATGCACACTCGAGTCAGTTTGCAGGTTAGGCGTTAAACAAGGGACCGAATGAGTCATGCCCTGTCAAGGTCATTTGCCTTCTGTAGGACAGAGTGCAAATATGTGAGAGAAGTGAAGTCCTGAAGTAGATGCAAAAGGAAATATTCTGCTGTTACTGCTGCTTGAAAATACATGTTCAAAGTGTAGGTGAGGCAAAGCTGCTAACTCTGAAGTAGGCAAAAAAGTTTTAATATTAAAAAAGAGTTTCAGCCTCCTGTTTTCTTTTGTTTTGATTTGTTAGACACAAGAGAACTTCAGAGTATCTGTATTCCAAACTAAACTCACAAACAATTGAGTAGAATAAACACCCATTAGTGTTGCAGTAGATGCATAATTTTAATATCAGTAAGTGCCATGATTTAGATTGGACTGTAAATCTGAATGTAGAATACAATATATGTGAAATTATTTTAAAGTAGAAATTATGGCCTTTGCTTTTACTGTACTTCTTAATAATTTTAAATTACTATTATGTAAATTACACAAGACTTTCTATTTATAGGGCATTCTAAGTTTTCAATTACTTCCCCACGTTTGTGCTATTTCCTTGAAAGTTTTTTTTCTTTTTCTACCTTTAGAATATTAAAGACTGTAAAATGTATATGTGTCATACTGCAACTAATATAGTTTAGTCACCATTCTTTTGTTTGGTGGAATTAAAGAACTTATCAGTGATTTGTTTCACAGGAAAAAGGTTTTGTATTTTGTACACTTAATATGTATAAATATTAAACTTGACAGTCCATCACTTTAGCTAGCCAGCTGTTAATTGGTGAACTAAAACAAGTACTTTCCACCATAATCACAAGTGTCTTGACAGGCAAAAGAAGTTCTGACCATCAATTCTCGGTATTTATGGGTTGGTTCAGTTTCTGGACTATTTATAAAGTGTAGTGGTTGCAGCTCGGAAAGATGGTTTATTAAATGGGATTTAATAAGTCACACTTCTGTTTTCATTTTGTGGGATTCTGTGCCATGATCTGCTTCAGGTCATGAAATACAGTGGTTGAATTTTCTGTGGGTTGCCAGTGGCTGCCACAGACAGTTTTGGCCACCGTAGGTCACTTACGTTCGCACAGCCTCCAAACAGACAACTTATTCTGGGACCGTGGTAGGAACGGCTCCACAGCAGGAAGAGTCATCGGAAAGCTGCTGACAGAAGGTGATTGTGCCCTGTTGGGAAGGATGTGTTTGTGGCTACTGAGTTGCTGCCCAATTGACTGACTCATGGTTATTGTCTTTGAATATGACCGTGTTATTTTTTAGATAAAGATTCAGTGCTGTGGAGGACAGCTTAAGTAAGGGAGGTTCTGCTGTGGAATATCATAGCCCATCTTGCAGAAGTAAGGAGCTACGTGTCTCTATGTCTGAAGCATTCCAGGCTTCCCAGCATTTCAAGGCATATTTAGTAGTGTAGATGTACAACTCTGGTGACATAGATTGGAAGAAGAAATTTTGCCACTGAACAAATGTAAAAGCTCAACTCCTGCAGCAAATGCTGGACTTAAAAGCATCTTAAAAAGAACCCTGTAGCCTTTTGGATTCCAGAGTTTTGGAATAGCACAGGCCATGACTGTGGAAGCAAAAATCTACCTATTTCTGCCCTTGCAGCATTTACAGGCTTATGAGGAACATCATAAGACATGTTTAATATGGTAATGCAGACATACTGATCTTGTCCTGGTGGCAGAATTTCTTCTCCCATCATAAGCTTCTGAACTAATACAGTAAAATAAATACATATTTAAAAAATAAAGTCACAAACAACCCAAAACAACCCACACTTTTCTTATGCCATCCAAATTAGGGTTTATATGTTAATGCTTAGGTAATTTGAACATAGTCACAAGGAATCTTTGTATTCTAGCCCTTCCCAAAGGCACCATTGCCAGCTAAGAATAGTGGGTGCAAATAGGCGTGGATCTGAAATGCATATATATGTGTCCATAGATATTATAAGTACTATTTGTATGTAAAACTGAGGAATGTAGTTATTAATG
The DNA here is from genome assembly GCA_013398175.1 of Climacteris rufus. Taxonomy (NCBI): domain Eukaryota; kingdom Metazoa; phylum Chordata; class Aves; order Passeriformes; family Climacteridae; genus Climacteris; species Climacteris rufus. The sequence continues at coordinate 618,080 of VZRZ01007409.1, read as the reverse complement.
GATGAGTGTAACTATTTCAGTGCATTTAATATTTTTGAGAAGCTGCTTCTCTAATTGTTGAATTTGCTGATTGAAGCTGGTCTCTTAATAGTTTTATTTTAATTTTTAAGAAAGAGATACGTTTGTCATCTTGATGTTATGCTATGTGCAGTAGAATGTTCTGATCTAATACACTGTTACTGTTCAGGAAAATAGTATGTTTTGTTCAGGTATCTATAATAGTTATTGTGATTGTATGCAATAAAATCTGTAATGTAATTAAAAGTAAATGGAACAAACCCAAATTGTTTTCTTCCTGATTTGTTCAGTTCTTGTATTTGGCTGCTTCTGTTTTGATGATTATAGGCTCTTGCATGCTTACTGACATAACCATTCATATATTTGAATAAAGTCTTTCTGTTTGGTAATGTTTCGACATTTTCCTGAGTGTTTTGTGCTATATAGTCTTTTACGTCTGAATCTTTATTCAGGGTAGCACTTAAACATATGTGCTAAGTCATTAAGCCTGCCTTAAAGCCAATGTTTATCTTTAAAATTGGTGGTGCTTAAGTATTTCTTGATGCTTGTCCAAGATGCATAGTTTTGATTTTGCTTTTGACTGGTTTATATTACAGTTATTTATTCAAAGGCGTGTCTAGCTGGCTAAAGCAAGGCAAACTTGGCTTAAACACAAGATCACGTAGAACCTCCTCTGTTGTAGTGGTACATATGTACATGGAGCAGGGTGTAGGCACAAGAGCGGAATACCCTTTTGGAGGCAGGGATTGCTTCTGGAGTAACATAAAGGTTTCTGCAGTACTGTTCATAACCCCATTATGAAAACTTAACTGCTCCTTATAAGGACAGTTGAGTAGACAATATTGAAAAGGACAGTAAATTATCAACTTCTGAATTAATTCAGATGTTATATAAGGCCCTGTAAATAGTTGTAGTTCACTGAATCTTTGCCGAGTCCAAAAGAGCAAAATAAATCGTTCCCTCTTTCCAAAACTTTAATGGAAAAGAAAGTGGTAATTTAGAAGATTTTAAATAATTCTTGTATTATAAAAGAAAAATACTGGTTTTACTCATGGCTTTCTTGTGAAGCTGCTACTCTAATCCTATATGTTTATCAAGCTGTATTTATTATTCAGGATTGAATTCATGGTTAACCCAGTAAATCTCTTTTTGAGTAATAAGCATGTAATTACATTTCTTAGTTATTATGGTAATTCACAAATACTGTTGTAAGACTCCACATACAATGAAATTTTATTAGACAGTTCTTCAGAGGCTTCACGAAATAATATCTGTTTTTTCTTGAATTATTGCATCCAGTATATTTTGATTTAGACAGCCAGATTGTAGAAATCTAAAGCTTCAATATATTAACTGTATTTTGTAGGTATCAAATAATAGCATACTCTGAAATGTAAGCCACTTCTTTAGCAATCTGCCAGTAGAGAACCAAGTTATTTTTCTCTATAAGGAGAGAAAATATGCCACACCAAATAATGATAAAATGTATGTTGCATAAATTTAAAAAGGGGTAGTGGCGGTAGATGCTTTTTGCTTGCATTTTGTGGGGATTTTCTTTCTTGGCTTTTGCCCTTTTGTGCAGAAGGCAAATTGTGAATTTCACCCATTTTTAATACAAGAAACAGGGAAACTGGAAGGTATTCACTAAGAAAGTATGTGGCTGTATTAAGAATTTATATACGTATATATATATATATATAAACCCTCCACAAATAAACCAAACCAAAAAATGGCAATGCCCCTCCAAAAAAAGCCCCTAAAGCCAAAACAGAACTGCCAAAAAACCTCCCTACCAAGCAACAACAACAAAAAAGCCTCCCACACAACATGTGCTTTAATAGAAGCAAGCTGTGGGTTTTGGTGAAAGGAGTACCTTGTTCTGAGCCTTCCTGTTTGTGCAAAATGGCAGTGCTGTGATGAACTGTCAGTTTGGTAAAGTTAAAGGTCTTTGTCTCTGGGTGGCGTTAATTTTGTTATGAAAACTGTTTCACTGAGGAGGTAACTTTTCTCTGTGTAGTAGATCTGTTTAATTTGAGATTTAGCATGCTAACTTTCTTTTCAGTACAGGCTGTCAGATGAGATTCTCTGCTTTTCTTTGGCATCATCCCGTTCCTTGTCTAAAGCTGTCCTTTTAGCTGTCTTGGCTTTTTCCAGCTCTGCCACAAGTCTGACTCTGGCTGAAAGAGTTCTTGCTGCTATTTCCTAACACAGAATTTATGTGAAAACAGTGTTACTCATGATTTTTTTCTGGAGTCTAAGTGACATCTACACAAACAACAAAAGCAACTTTTTGATTTTGGCAAACTTACGTTTTTTGTGTCGCATTGTGCAACTTCAGGGTCTTTCTGTCATCTTCATAAGTAACGAATCATTGAGAAAACCTCAGCCTCATTCTTCAGACAGGTTGACTTTTGCAGCTCAGTATTTTTTCCAATAATGGTAGATACTGTAGGATTAGATCTTTCTGCTTGCTGTGTTGTTTGTTTATTTTAATTACCGACTTTTTGTCTGCAGAGAGGGGGACACTTAACACCTACGTTGAGCAGCAGAGCTTACCTGCTACTTTGCTATTTTGATATTAAGTGCATCAGATTTGGAGAATTGGTGCCTAGCACTTGGATTGTCATGTTCCTTGTATCCCTTTTCTACTGGTGTGCCAAAGCTATCAGTGTAGCCCAACTACTTCTGTGTTCATGCTTTGCATAATCTCTTTATAGTGGTATGGAAGCAATTAGTTCATTACTTTTGGAAAGGTCCTGAATAATGGGTAAGGTAATGCAGTATCTGAAAGCATGGGTTATAACAGAAATTAATTGGACCTGTGTAGGGAGATCAGTGGAACTTTTGCTGTTGCTCAGGTGTTTAAGTATTTTACCATGGGACTTAAATGGAAGATTTTACAGGAGTGTAATTTGTGAGGTGCCTGTGAGCAGGGAATTCCAATCGGATTGTGCACTTCTGGGAAGCCAAGTGGTGTGCAGTCACTTTTCTGTCAAATGAGTCCATGTAGCATTTTGTATGTTACTTTCCTGCTACTTTGGTCTTTTAAAATGGGCATCTGTCCAGGTCAGCTTTGGCTCTGCTCCCCACAAAATATTGTATATGCACCTGTGTTGTTTTACAAATCCCAGAAAAACTGTTCAAATACGCTTTCTCATTTGAAGATAAATTTTAAATTGCTGAATGTTTTGCATTTCGGGCAGAAAACGAACCATTATTGTGAAATTAATTTACTTTCTTGTTTAGTAGCTGTAACTTTTACAATGCTGCAGTCAGCAGCAATTTAATCTCTGATTAACACACATACTAGCATCCACATAATTGTTGTAACAAAGAATAGTTCTGAACCCTTCATGCTCATAGGCTGCTTGCACTGTCATTAAGCAAATTTCTGTTCTAATGGATGCTGGTCATTGTCTTTCTTTAGGAATGAATTAATGCTCCCTTTATTTTCAAGACACTGATTATTTTTAGTATACAAAAAAATACTGGATGACTGTAACAATGTGATTTTGCTTTTTCTTCCCAGGTATGAATGCTGCTGTGCGCGCAGTAGTACGCATGGGAATCTATGTAAAAGCCAAAGTCTATTTTGTTTATGAGGTTAGTTTTTGTTTCATTCATTCTGTATTTTGTCTTCTGACTATACCTGAGTTTTTGTGGAAACACCACAGAGAGTAAATAGTATAAATTAAAGAATGTTGTCAGTGCCATTCCTTTTCATCGTGTGTTTTATTTATTATTTTTGTGGAAATTTACTTTTCACAAGGTATATTGTAAAACTATGTAATTTAAAAGTAATTTTTAAAATATGTGGAATTCCTTATGTGCTACCTGAAACTTCAAAGTACAGAGAAAACCAGAGGTAACTGTCACCCTGCAGTAGGATACATATCTGTGCACTTAATAAATGTTTGGCCCCATTTATTGTACTTCATGATTACTTTCCTAAGCCTGGTTAAACTACTGATTCTGAACCCTTTGACTTTCTGCACTCCATTTTCCTGGGGAATGATCAGGCTATGTCTTCACCCTCATTTCACAAATTGCACAATTTGGTTTTGATCAAGAGTACTGTGGCGCTGGTGCCATCTTACCTGGCCGATAGGTAGAAAGTTGTAACTGAAAAAACTCAACCAACAGACAAAAAAGCCCCATCAAAAACCTGACTATCAGTGATCTGTCCAGTGTCTGAATTTGATGGTTGAAGCTTGTAACTGCATGTGCATAGAGATGGTTAATAATTGTGATATGAAAATTACCACGAGACAAGTTTAATGTAAATGCCAAGGTAATGCTCCCTGTATTTGTCTTCCTGGAACTATAACTTCCTGTTACAGTTAGATTTCTGTATAAAGGATGCTTTCAGTTTTTGTACTATTTGTAGATTAAACAATGCAGGAAATATATTGAGCAAGAAGTCATTCTGTTCCCACTGGAATTCTTGTACAGCTACTTAGTAGTTTGAGATTATTACAAGTCATAATAAAAAATTGATGTGGGGGAGAAGTTGGTAGGCAGTATTCCCAGTAAAGTGTAATTTTAATGTTTAATATAAAAATTCTGAATACTAGAATTCATAGAAGTGCTAGGAGAGTACTTTTGTTTTAGTGTTGTGCGTGGCAAATATACAGTTTATCTTTAAAAAGTAGCTATTTATCCATTTTTCCGTGTTTTCTTATTCCTAGAGCTCATTTACTAATGAGATGCAAAGTATATTGAAATGCAAATAAGCAGAGGACTGTGCTCCAAAATTCTTTCCTACTACAGTGCTACAGCAAGTTGCTCTGAATACTTAGTGTGTGCTAATTACATGGCCAATCTCTGGAATTCCTTCAGTGTTCAGCTGTTTTGCAGGCTTGCTGAAATGGGTCAGATGCTTCTCTGAAAGTAAGGAGAGGGTTTTGGCCATTTTTAAGGCCAGAAATTGGATTTTAATTTATTTTTTAATTCAGTTTAACTCAAGAGTTGCCATATTTTGTCACCCTTTAAAAATTGTTCTGTATCAGAGAGTGATAAATTTAGAGAGAAATTTGAATATTTGTTTTTTCTGAACTTAGCAAAATGGCACTATTCAAGTTAGCATGTTCCTGTGTTAACTGGTAGAGTTTAACAATGTGAAGTCAGAGATATTTCTGAATGAAAAGTGATTGTAAAAATGAAGTCACTTTTGGGAATTTTGAGTTTCCATTATATACTGTCATTCTGTCTTCAGTGTAACAGTTGGAAGGAAAATGCACATTTCACTGTAGGTGTGGGCTCTGAAAAAGATCTTTGCTTCTAGATTAGTCCAGTAAGTTCTATGTTTCATGAAGTACTGAATACTAAGATACATTCTTCTCTGACTTGTGGTAATTGAAATATGGAGTCAGTTTTCTTTTTCAATGCCTACAAGTACGTCACAGAAACAGGGTTGCAGGCTTTGAAATGAAACAGCTGTTTAATTTCACCCCTTGGAGCTGGGAAACAGATGAAGGTGACAAGTGTAGTGGAAGGTAAAAATCTTCTTGTGAGACTTGTCACTGACGTTCCCTATTATAAGCCTTTGCATGATGTATACAGAAGTGAAGTATTTTTACATGTACTTGAAGTTACTTAATGATTTTAGTAAGGTTTTTCTTCTAAATTACAGTTTATGGAATGCAGACGAGAGTGTGTTAAGCAAAGAGAATAGTATTTTTTTAACTAGACACATACAGATCAGGGTTAAATGACACTTGTATTGAAGATGCTCAGAAACAGTGAAGGAAAAACCTAAGGTGACAATATGCAAAAGGAGGAGAAAGTTTTCTTAATTTGGATCCAAAAATTGAGTTGAAGGTCTCAGCCTTTTCAAGCTTATTTTGCTGCAGTCATCATATGCTCCATTTGTCCTGTAGCTATGTCTGTCATATGAACTTTTTTTGCACTGTAAAACCATCTGTCTTCTACAGCTGGGCCAGAACTAGTTCCATATTCTAAGTAAAACAGTAACTCTGTTTTCCTAACTCATTTTTGTTTCATTTTGTAGTGATAGATTACTAAGATAAATAAATACAAGTTGATAAGGAATTAGATCTAGGTAATTTTCTAGCCTTTTTAAAGTTGATTTTACTAAAGCCCAAAGAAAGAAACAGTTACATACTGGAATTCATGGGCTATTTGGATTTCAATTCCCAAAAGGAAAAAAACTCATGAAAATTAAAACTGTAAGATAATTTATATAGAAACTAGAATTTGTTATATATCTTTTTATACTTTATGTGAGTCCTGTGAATTTATAGCTATAAAAGAAAAAACCTATTAATTTGTGCAAGCCATACTTGCTCTATACAGTTGCCCTAATTTCACAGTTTCATATTTCATACATTTTACAGTATTTTATCTTAGTCTGTAGTCACCCTTCTTCACTATCATCACATTATTGCTTAAGTTGCTTACCCCATTCTGAACTAAAATTGAATACCCATGCATCAATTTCACTCATGGTATAAAAAGCTAGGAGCTGGAAGTATATGTAGAGTACCAAGCTGCACTGGGGGCTAGTTGAGGGTTTTTTTCACTAATCAGAAGCTCTTAAAGTCGGATTGGCTTTTGTTTTGTCTTGGTCCTTTCCTTTTAAATGGAGCATGGGAAGAAAAAGTGATGTCTCTCTTTTATGTCAACTCATTTTAGAAACCTGAGGTCTGAAATATTTATACAAATAACCTGCCCTTTTTCCAGGATTGAAGCATATAGTTCCCAGTGGATGCATGCTCTTGTTACTAAGCTATGGAGCTTTTAGATTCTTCATCTTGATTAAGAGTCTTTTTCTTCAGAGTCCTGCAATGGTACGGCAGTCCTGGATTTCTGCCTTTTTCTGTGGTGGTTTGTGCACTCAGTGACAATAGGATTTTATGTTGTTGAGCAATGGCTAGGAATTCTCAGGAGCTACATTCATATAACTGTTAAAGCCCCAAATGTCTCACATCTAACACATCAGAGGGTGGCTTTTTCTCTTTTAAAGGTTTTGTCTTCAGAGTTCAGACTGGAAGCCAGGGTTGCTGTCTCTGCCACTCTCTTCTGGAATTGCAGTGTCTGTGAAGGTACTCTGTGAATACTGGACTCCCAGAGATTTCCTTTTGTTCTTTGAATATTTAAATTTTGGGTAAAGGAAGGACTAAGCATAAAATGGACCTGATCTTCACAGACTATGCTTGCTGCATTTTTGACAGTTTATTTTTTCCATTCTTGGCCCAAAGTTCTAGTGTCTCAGTACCCAAGCTGCTATATTCTTAGAATCTAAGTAAGAATTTATTTTTCTAATGTAAATTGTCAGATTCCCACCCTCTTATTAAGGTCTGTATTCACATATGCAGTTAATTTTCGGTAACCATACAATTGTAACAGTGTTGAACTATTTCTTAACCGAATACAAGTTAAATTCCACCTTCAAAATAGATTGTCTAGTCCTCATCACTGTTTAAATAACTAAAACAATAAATGCAAATAATGATAATTATTAATACTGAATTTTTTTCCCTGTAGCTTTTCTAGAAAGCTGTTTCAGTTCTGTAGCGTGTATCTCTGAACAATATGGAAAACAATGTGGAAATTCTAACTCCATTGTGCAGAGGCAGCTTACCGATACTTGGCAAACAGCTGAATTAGGAAAAGCTAATATAACAGTCAAACAGATCAGGATTCCAAAGATTCCCAATCCTTACCTTGTAGTGGGAGGAATTGTTAATAGGTCCCCAGTTCTCACTTGTCTACTCAGATATGAACTCCTGAGCAAAACGCACAAATTCTTTCTATGTCAAAGCTGCATGGTACAGGAATGGGTCATAGCTCATCCTTAGCCCTGTTATAAGGGCTTTCAGATTCTTACAGGCAACTTAAAATATTGGTTTCTCAGTTTGCTTTTTTCTCTGTTTTAGATTTGTTAATCTGCAGATTGGGGATTTTAGTCCATGAGTTTTACATACATATATTTATGTATATATTTCCTGTAATAGTTGCTTGGATGCACTTTGTTTTTTCTCAAGTTAAAATGGAAGGTGAATGATTGGAGCACACATGAACTGTGTATATTTTTGTCAGTTTGTAGAGCAACTTACTATAGTCAGTGTTACAAACTTGGCAACATTTCACTTCTTTACCTCAGAGTTATTGTAGTTGTCAGTAGAAATACTGATAGGAAGAGCTTTCACTCCATTACTGAATGATAAGAGGAACACAGAATTCTATGCTTTAAAAAAAAGCAAACCAGCAAAGCTGTGATGAGTGAACTTGGTAATTTATTAGCCTTCATCGAGTTTCTTTCTGAAGATCTTTGCACTTTATCTGAGAGAGAATTTTATTTAGGTTGATATGTAGATTTTGCATTATTCCTTTTCCACTTTGCTCTAATTTTGAAGAAATTGTGTAAATAATCTTAGTTTCAAGTAGTTTTGTTTATACATTAACATGCAAAGAGTATGCCCTGTATGTAGGGGCCTACAAGGGAACTGGGGAGATACTTCATCAGGAAGTGTAATGATAGAACAAGGAGTAATGGGTTCAAACTGAAGGAGTGGAAATATAGATTAGATATATGGGGAAAGTTCTTTACTGTGAAAGTGGTGAGTCACTGGAACAGGTTTCCCAGAGATATGGAGGCTCCATCCCTGGCAGTGTTCCAGGCCAGATTGGATGGGGCATTGAGCAACCTGGCCTAGTGACAGGTGTCCCCGCTGATGGCTGGGGAATTAGAAGTTGATAATCTTTAACATCCCTTTCAACCCAAGCCATCTATCTGTATAAATTAGATACATGTCAAAGTTACCTGGTGAGTGTACAAAATATTTAAAAGGTCTGTTGGATGACAGAAATTAGAGACATAGGTAGTTTTCCATCTGCATGTTTTTTGCTATTACTTGATCATCTTATCTGTGTATTAATCAGCCAAGTCTCACTGATCAGAAACTTCTCATGCTTTCCCCTTGAAATCTGTGCTGGAGTCCTAGAAAGCCAAACCTGAGCAACTTGTACTTTTGCTGTGCCCAGGTTATCTTTACATTCTTATTCACTCATGCTAGTGAGGACTCAAAAGTTTGACATAAAAAGCCTTATATATGATATGAATTCTAAGCCGCTTTAGGCTTAGTACATTTCTAGGTTACTGGCTACTGAGTAAATTCTGCATATATTACTCTGCATCATGCCAAAGTAAGTTCCTCCAGTTTTTAATGTCAGTTTTGTTGTCTTCTGAACTCCCTTATTTTTCTAGTTCCTGACTGACTATTGAAAACCCTAAAACTCATATGTAGTCTTGCAAAGACTGCATAGAGAAAAGATGTTAACTAATTGTTCCTTGGCATGGGGAGTATGTACACATAATCTAAAAATGGAGGCATAAACATTGTCATGGTTATTTTTGTTTAGTAGTTTTATGTTTCTTTTCTTTAAGCTGGCATGTTTTTTTCCCTTGAATTTAAATAAATGTCAAAAAATTGAATGATAATTCCAGTTTTATTCTGGTGTATCTGATAGTTAAAATTTAGGATTTGACTGGGGGTTTTTTTTGTTTGTTTGTTTTTTGGTTTGGTTTTTTTTTTACATCAATGTTCACAATATCAGCTAATGGAAAAGAATCTGTAGTTGTCATTCTTCCAGTATTTTTGTACAGAGCTAATAAAGCCAGGCATAACAAAACCCTTCTGCTCTTCACTGGATAGTTTTCCTTCTTTCAAATAAGTATAATTCTTTTCATATTACATCATGCAGTAGTTTTTGAAGACCATTTGAGTTAACATATTACGAATTTCTTAATTGCATCTCTAAAAATTGTATTTCTTCCTATTAAATTTCTTTCTATTTATTATGGGACTGACTCCAAAAAATAGAAAAGGTTATGTCACCTGATTTCTTCTTCTTTTATGAAAAAAATTTGATTATTGATCTTTATCTTGTTTTGCTTGTACCAGCATTGAGGGGAAAAATGTACAATATGTGACAGAGATAGATTTCCTAAGATTATGGCACCAGGCTGAGGTTATGTTTTTAAGGAATATGTTTTATAATGTGTTTCAGAGTTCTTTGTAGTCTTTTAAAAAAGGCCTGAATATTTATTCCTAAGAAAAGAGGAGCACATTACCATTCTAGTTTAACATTTGTGTAATCTGTGTAAAGTATTGCCTTATCTTGAAGATATTGTTGGAACTAATCCTTTAGGAGGAGGATTTATTTTGCTTTTTTCCCCCTTAAAAGAGGCAGTGATACCTACTTGAATGTTGTTTCATTTAAACTGAATATTTTATTATTCAGTGTTTTTAATTAAAGTTACATTGAGATGCACAAGGTGAGTATTACTGTAGTGGAAATTTGATGCAATTTTTAAAATCAGATTTTTGAAATACTTTTCCTCTTCCAGGGTTACCAGGGAATGGTTGATGGAGGTGATAATATTGTAGAAGTTTCATGGGAAAGTGTTTCAAGTATCCTGCAAGTGGTAAGTACTAAGGGGTAGGAGTGGGACCCAAACCCTCTTTATTCAAACAAAAGAACCAAACTTCTAGGTTCAGGCAACCCCTGTAATTATGTGTTTGAACTCTGTGATGACTGAGTGAGCAGAGCCTGATTTCTACGGTGTGGATGTCTGACACTTTCTAAAGATCTTGGTGTGGTCTTGTATTTGGTGCATTGAAATAATTTTGAAAACCTTTTTTCTAGATTTGCAACATGACGTGTCATTAGCCTCCTAAAGCCACATTGAAAAGTCTGTATTTAATAAAAAAGACATTATAGGGCCAAAACATGAAACAGCTGTGTTTTGTAAGGCAAATATTTTTTTACAAAACCCTGTTGGCTTTACCTGTGAGTGGATTTAGAATTACAGTAACGGATGTAATTATAGTGCAGTTCTGCAGAGCTCAGATAATGCCCATGACTTTGTACATTTTTATTAAAGCATTCTGCATTGTGGCCATTTGGATCTCCTCAGCTTTTGCTCAGTATGGTTGTTACCTCTTCCAGAGCAGGTGCTATGTTTGGCGAAGAGGCCTTACTGCTTGCCAGGCTTTCTGAAAACTGCCTCCAGGTGAAGCGTGGGTTTCTTTGGAGCTTTTTGTAAAGTTAATGAACATAAAGCAGTTAGCAGAGACAATTTTTTTTTTTAAACAAACCAGTGCCCTGGAGTACTGTGAGCTATTTTGTCCCCTGTGTTTGGCTGTTTTTCTTTTCCCTTTTTTCCCCTCATGTCTATATCTTGCAGAATCTGTAAATAGAGTTGGAGAATATATCAGGTTGACAGGGATCCATAAGGATCATTGAGTCTGAAAACTAAACAATATGACCAAGAGCATCATCCAGATGCATCTTATGATTAGGAGAAAACTGAGTTATCTTTGCCAAGCCACACAATGCATAGAATGGAACAGGATATAGACATCATGTATATATTCCTATCGTATAGGAAAAACGTTTTTCTGAGCTTTGTTGCTGGTAATTCAATAGACCCAACAGTGAACCTGAGCATGTATCTTACAGAATGTGTTTAGTTATTTTGATTGGAAAGGTTTTTCTGCCCAATGTACATTTCTGTTTACTCAGAACAAGTAGTATATTGTTTCAAGTGCAAAGTTTCTTTTCCACTTACAGCTATGTTTTTTCTAACTATGAAATTATCTAGTTTTAGATATGTTTTTTAGTCACAGTTTTTTTGAAGCATCTCTGAAGCATCTACCTTTTTCTCTGGAGGAATTTCTATTCCACTTGTTTTTTCTCTTCTTTAGCAGCTGTGCAACATAGATGGCAAATTGGCTTGAGAGCTGAAACATCTATTGCTAGGATAAATTGTATCAGTACAGCCTCTGCAGATTCGAAGTTCAAATTTCGATGAAATCTAAATTTTGACAGATTTACTACAAGTTAAAATGAAGGAAGTATTTATACAAAAGCTATGTCATCATGTCTATATTTGCAGGGAAAAAATATTTTTTGCAGTCTTAATTGATGCTGTGACAATAAATAAGGCAAAAATTAAACTTCTTGAGTGACTGAACAACATAAATACAGAAAGAAGATGTGCATGTTCAGCATGACACCCAGCAATTTTCAGTGACGGGACAATTCAGTTAGTTTTAAAAATAACCACCACCATTTCTGAAATAATTTTTTTAAAACATATTAATAAATGCAACAGATAATAAAACAGAAAATGTAGCATTAGTCTGATCTATAAGGAATTAAAGGCAGTTATTTCTATAATTCTGTGCAATGGCAGTAAATGCTAATTTTGAATTTCAGGGATACATTTTTGCTGTTACTGTGTATATATTTCATGATATTGGGGGAAAATATCACACTGAGGCAAATTCATCTAAATACTTAACAACTTAGTATGTCACTTTTGTTACATGTAAGTAGCAATTAGCCTATTTATTGTAATGCTGCTGAAATTAATCCCATATTATTTAATGTTTTCCTTCCAGAGTAGCTCTTTATCAGTCATTTTTTACCTTTTTTTTTTCCCGTGTATGTATCTGCTCTTGAACATAAATTTGCACAGGTTTGATACTTCTTTGCTTATCATTACGTTTCACTCACTGTAAAATGAAAAGATGGAGGTTGTGCTACAAAACTCATCAATCAATCCATCTTCAAAATACACAGTAATACGCTGGGTTATGAAATATGCTGGATTGTGAACTAAAAGTGCCGCGCTCATTTCTGGCAGGGAGGCACAGTGATCGGCAGCGCGCGCTGCAAATCGTTCCGCACGCGCGAGGGCCGCCTGCAGGCCGCCTTCAACCTGGTGCAGAGGGGCATCACCAACCTGTGCGTCATCGGCGGCGACGGCAGCCTGACCGGCGCCAACCTGTTCCGCGAGGAGTGGAGCGGGCTGCTGGAGGAGCTGGCACGCAACGGTGAGTTGGCCCCTCAGCCCTCTGGGCCTCCAGTCCGGTCTGCAGGGAGGTGATGAACCCTCTATAGGTATGCAAACTGCATCCAGAGGGTATTTCTAGAGTGCAAAAATCAGATGTGTTCATTCTAGGAAATCACATGGTTCTTCATAAAAAAATAGGATTTGGTTTCTGTACATTCTCTCACGCACATCGTAGAGGTTTGAAAGGGCCAAATAACTTACTGGGCAACAGTGTGTGTGGCTTTTTTCCTCCAGATCGTTTTCAGGATCTGAACTTCTTACCTTCTGCTTGAAAAGCCCTATGCCCTCATATGCAAACTGAGATGGTAATCCCTTTCCCTGCAACAAGCTACACATTTGTATGTTGTAAATTATGATGCTTTCCTGCCTATATGTCATTGTTGAAGATCAGAATATTAAGTGGCTGTTGATAAAAGTACATCCAGCCCAGTAGTTGTCTTTGATAGCATCCAAGAAAATGTGTAGGGAAAAGTAAAAGAGTAAAATAATGCTGTGTTGATGCCATATGTTATTCATAATATATAAATACCTTGATAGGTTCCATCCATTTCTGTCTTCAGGACTTTCTGAACCAGATGCTGTTAGCAGTCTTCAATTAATTTCTCTTCCATGAATGTATACAGTCTACTTGAAAACATACAGAGTTTTGCTGAAAACATTGTGTAGCAAGGAGTTCTGCAACTTCACTGAATAAGGAAGATTGTGAAGAATCTTCTTCTGTTTATTTTTATCCTGCTGGCTTCTAGATCATTTGATGTCCTGTAGCTTTTGTGTTAGAGTAAACAGTGAATGATCAATCCTGCTTCCTCTCTGCATGCCACTTGAGATTTTACAGCTGTCTTATTTTCCCTTCATCATCTCTTTTTCTAGATGGAAGAGTCCTAGTTTGCTTAGTTGTTCCTTATATGTAAGTTCTATATCTTTGATCATCTTTGTTGCCCTTCTCTGAACCTTTTCCAGTTCTACCCTGTTTTGAGGTGGGGAGGACCACAACTGCACAACTGTATTCAAGATGAGGGCAAACCATGGATCTACACAGTAGTATAATGATCTTTGTTTTGTTCTCTATTCTTTTCCTAATATTTTCTAATATTTTGATTTTTTTTGACTGCTATTGAGCATTGAAGCTGATTTAATAATGAAAACAGCATTATTATATTATGCTGGAAATAGTGTTGTTTGTGATGTTAGGGTGCATTTTTCATGTGTCTTAGTTTACATTTATCTGCAATGATTTCCATCTGATACTTTACTGCTCACTGTGTCTTGCTAGTCTTCTTCATTTCTTTTTAGACACTCCATACGTTTAGACCCAAATAATTCAGTTTGATCAGTAAACTTTGGCACTTTGCTGCTCATTCCCTTTTCTAGGTTATTGATGAGTGTGTTGAACAGCGCAGATCCCTGTAGAACTCCATTGGTTACCTTCCTCAGATACAAGAATTGCATTTTCTATTGCCCTGTCTCGTATTTTTTACCCTCTGTTTCACATTATTTACTCTGTGAAAAGCCTTGTGTCTTATACAGTGACTACTTAGTTTCCTCAAAATCCTTTGGCAAAAGACCTTGTCAATGGCTTTTTAGAAATCTAAGTAGACTATGTCAACCAGATAGCCCTTACTCATGTATTAAGTCACTTTTGGAACTCTAGAAAAGGTTTGTAATGCATGGTATACATTCATAGAAAACATTTTGATTCTTCTTCACAATGTTATATTTATCTTCATGGACATTAGTTATATTTTTCATTATGGTTTTTACTGCTTTTCTGTAATGTAGACATTAAACACACTGCTACATAGTTCTTGAATCTCATATTAAAAATTTGGCATTATATTTACTGCCATCCCATCCACAGATACTAAGGTAGTTTTAAGTGCTTAAGCAGCTAAGGTGTTTCATCCTTGAGATCCTTTAGAACTCTTGGATGATGCAGCATTTTCATTGATGTCTTGGGAAACGCTGCTAAGACTTAGAATAGGAGCTTTTCTGTTCTGTTTGCTTATTAATTGTGAAATCAGAGCCTTTCAGTGTTGCAAAAGAGAAGTCTTCAAAAGTTGAATGCTGGTTTTTAATTGTTCACATATGCCCATAATCTCATCCAGTTTGCATCCTTCTTCATTGCATGCATACAGAGACTACGATTTGAATCATACTGTTTTAAGTTGAAAGCATCAGTTTTAAAGTTGGTTACAAAACTTGATAATTACTTGACACTTTGAGATGGACTGAAAAGCTCTTATTTCCTTCCTTACTGTAAGGAGTTCTGTGCAGGATTCTTTTGTTTGGATGTTTGATTGGCTTTTGTTTGTAGTTTTGACTAACCTTGTTACCTAAAATATCTAAACATAATTTAATGTTTGGATATGTTCATTTATAAACGTAGAGCACCCAAGCAATGTGTCTAACTTTCTTTCTTTTTCAATAGTCTTACAGTTCTTTCTCTGGATACTTCTTTACAGGAAAGATTGATGCAGAGGCTGTTAAGAAATACGCTTACCTTAACATTGTGGGAATGGTTGGATCCATAGACAATGACTTTTGTGGCACTGATATGACCATAGGTACTGACTCAGCTCTGCACAGAATAATTGAAGTTGTGGATGCCATCATGACCACTGCTCAAAGGTAAATCATGCATATTATGGAGACTGATAACAAGTTAATTTTAAATACAGGTTAGGTAAGTGGGATTTGTAATATTTCTATAGAGGGTAAATAAAAATTCTTTTTGATTGCATCTTTCAAGTGTCTTGGTTTCTTCTTTTCTTAGTAACTGCTTTTTCTTCATTCCTGTTGTGGCAGCACTTCAAGCATGTGATTGTAGAGACTGCATCAGCCTTAAGGGCAGACTTGATTTTTAATATGTTTATAGCCTTTCACAGACACAGTCTATTAAAGAAGATCCAGACACACCATGAATAATACAAAATAGCACCTGTTTTATATAAGCTTTATATCAGTAAAATTTGATTTTTTAAAAAGTGATTTTTTAAAATACAGCTATATCATTATAGTTCTTGACTGGGGGTCTGCATCCTTTACATTTCCAATAAACGTTCATGTCTTCTCTCCTAGCTGCCCATACATGCTTTAGAAGAAAGTACTAGTGAAAAGGAATTACGCATTGGAAGATACATAATTTTAAATATATTGTTTAATGTGGCAATAATTTTGTTTTGCTGATGTTTGCTATTTTGCTAATGAATTCTGTATTTGATAAGCATGGTAAACACAGTCTGTTTCCTGATACAGTTAATTTGTTTTCTTATTTTTACAGCCATCAGAGGACATTTGTACTGGAGGTTATGGGGAGACACTGTGGGTATGTATAGTCTTCAGCATTTTGTGTCTCATACAGGCATAATTATGAAAGATCTAGAAATCTGAACCATAAATACCTAATCATTTGTTCTCTTTATTAGGTATCTGGCTCTGGTTAGTGCCTTAGCCTGTGGTGCAGATTGGGTGTTTATTCCTGAATACCCACCAGAGGAAGGCTGGGAAGATTCCATGTGTGTTAAGCTTTCAGAGGTAATTAATATGTTTGAGATTCCCTGATGTCTCTGCAGATACTTATTTGAAAGTAATGTTTAAAAAATGTGACCAGGACTTTCAGCAAGTCTTTGATTTTGTTGTCACACAAAGTTCTTTGTGGTCTTGAACAGTTCTTTTCATGCACTCCGATTGTTTTGAGGAATTATATGACCCACTCTAGGAATTAACAGAAAACTATACCTGTATCAGCAATATGTGTACATTTCCTCAGTAATTTGATGTAAGACATTTCACTTCATCAATGAAAAGATGTTTATGAAAATAAAATGTGTGAGAACACTTCACGTATGAATGATCGAGTATTAGAAAGGTTTCCTCAAATTCTAGCAGCTTAATGTAGAGCAATTGATTATAAAATTATGCTGTAAATTCCTTTTTGTTTTTTTTTTTAACTACATGAATGTGCTTTTATTTATGTTATAGAATCGTGCACGAAAGAAAAGGCTGAATATCATTATTGTAGCTGAAGGCGCTATTGATTGTCACAATAAACCTATAACATCGGAGAAAGTTAAGGATGTAAGTGTCAACATCCCTATGATACATTATTTCTGTTCATAAGAAGGGGCTTACTGTTAGTAGTAACATTTCTGTAAAATAAATCTGTTCCTATAAGGTAGCTTATCACAGTTTCATTTTATGCTTGTGCTTTATTATGTAAGTCCATAGACAAATTACAGAGCAGTGTTTTCAGTGGCAGTTTATTAGAGTCTTTTCTCCTTGTAATACACCACAGCAGTTCAAAAGCATCTGCTTCATGAGTGCCTTAATTGATAGAGAGTTTGAAATAAGCTCAAATCAGTATTTGCTATCCTGTTTTACTTTGTATGTCTTGTAAAATTTTAATATTGGTCTGTTTCACAGTGAAATACTTCTGTACGCTTTGGATAAAGTCTTATCACTTAATTATAAATGGTTGTTTTCGTAAAAATGTAATTGGTGTCTAAGATTAAGAAAACTTCTAAGCTGAATTTTTTCTGCCTTTTTTTTCTAAAGGGGCCCTAAAGAAAAAAAGATGGGAAATAATAGTTGTCAGAAAGGCTTTACCAGGGCTTCTGTCCTGTGACTATGAAATTTTGTTTTCCATTAGTGTCAGTTTGAAAGAAACCTTTGACTTTATTCAGAATTGCAGTTTTATGAAGTAAAATTTAGCACCAAGTGATGTTAAGTGTATATAACAGCTGATGGCTGTTGTGCATTTATAGAAGAAACATTACTTATTTGCTAGAAATTTCAGCCAGTTAAAGCATTAAAAAGCTATAAATACCTGGGATAGTAGATTCTGTATTTTTTTTCCTGCTTTGTAGTATTCATTACTTATTCCTAACCTTACATGTTTAATAAAGATATATTAATAAAACATATCTTTTGGTGAATTTAGATTTGTTATATAACAGGGAAAATATAAAGAAAGTGACTGAACAAAATACTTTTATTATCATAGTTTTCACAGGAAGTTTAAAAGCCTTGTCAGTTAAGGGTAAAAGTCATCCTCACTGGAGTTTTGCTCAGAATCTTTTGGGACATGTAATCTTGCACATAGATGAAATGTGAAACAAATAAAACACTGTAATTTAACTTCTTTCAAGTAGTACAGTATTTAAACCTGTTTTTGTAATCTTGCG
This sequence comes from Climacteris rufus, assembly GCA_013398175.1. Taxonomy (NCBI): domain Eukaryota; kingdom Metazoa; phylum Chordata; class Aves; order Passeriformes; family Climacteridae; genus Climacteris; species Climacteris rufus. The sequence goes on along the minus strand of VZRZ01007409.1, from coordinate 599,993 downwards.
TAATGAATCCCTTATAATGGTAGTTAAACCATTGCAATCTAAACCACTGTTTTTCCATTACATAATGTTCCTTTAAATTAGGAACCTGGAGTTTAGTTCCAGATTAGGAATAAACTAATCTTACTTTTACAGTATTTTTATTGTTGACATAGTAATGTGTAGTATATGCAGAATTTTATTGCTGCAATTGCACATAAAGCAGAGTAATTCTAATGTGTATATAAAAAAGTGATGATGATAAACCCACTGTATTTTGAAATTCTGTGCAGCTTGTGGTTCAGCGGCTTGGTTTTGACACCCGAGTAACCATCTTGGGTCATGTGCAAAGAGGTGGAACCCCTTCAGCTTTTGACAGAATTCTTGTGAGTATTCCTACTCGTAGCACCACATAGTGCAGCTACAGTCTGATTATTTTTTGGGGGTGGGGTGGTTCTTTACCTGATTAACTTGGCAAATCAAATTAGTATCTCACACTAACTGTCTGAATAGCTTAAATTCAGAACAGTGAAGCACTTTGTGTAAAGGAACATATATTAGGATTAAAATGCAAAGCTTAATCGTCCATACTTAAGGATATAAACTGCCCACAACGTTTTCACTTTACCACGGAGTAATTGGTTTCAGCTTGATTAACAGAGAAATCAGGGCCATTTCTGCGATTGGTAGCCTTGTGCTTTTAAGTGCTTGCTTGAACACTCGATGCTTCTCTGTTTCCAGGCGAGCCGTATGGGTGTGGAAGCTGTGCTTGCCCTTTTAGAAGCTACTCCAGCTACCCCTGCCTGTGTTGTGTCCCTGTCTGGAAACCAGGCTGTCCGTCTGCCTCTGATGGAGTGTGTGCAGATGGTGAGGTTCTGGCAAGAAGCCAATTTATAGTTACTTGTTTACTACAACAGATTACTAGATACAATAATTGCCTGTTGTCATTAGGACGTTGGTGGAATGTGTACAGCACTTTTCCATATTTGGGCATGAATAATGAAGTTCATGTATGTTCTCTGCGTTACTATTTATTTTCCAACTACCAAGTAATAAGAAATACGCATCTTTTTAATTTGTTCCAACATTTCATCTTGGATCTTCTGTTTTTGTTGTTGCAACAGTTCCTTCAGATACCATCCATTTACATGTCACGCACAAGTCAGGTTTCTGCACTAAAACTGTTCAGTTTAATCTGTAAAAAGAAAATGCATAATAGATGCATTGATTTCTTTTCCCATGAAGGCTTCAGGTGTTTTTCTGCTTTTTTCTTCTCCTGTGCACTGTAATTTATTCTATGGTAGGAGATAGCTCATAAATTGAGGAGTTGTCAATATTTATTTTTCACTATCAAAATATATTAATACATGGAATATATTAAATAATCAACTTCCTGTGTTTTTTAAACATACTGAGTGATCAAATTGTTTTTTCAAGACTCAAGAAGTCCAGAAAGCCATGGATGAGGGAAGATTTCTTGAGGCTGTGAGGCTTCGTGGAAGGTATAGCCAATAGCTTATATCAGTTTATTTGCTGTAGAAAAGCTGAACTGATTTGCTGTTCTGCTGGCATGTGACATTTTATTTTATATCTTTTATTAACTGTATGGTTTTATGTGTTTGAGAATAAGAGAGGAGACAGAAGAAGAGTTGCTTAAATAGAATAATTTAAATTCTTACCTGCATAAAATCATGCAGAATGAAGCAAACTGTGGTTCACTGCTGTGTCAGACTAGTGAGTTTTACTAGGCTAACTGATCACAAAGCAAAGAGCTCCTGTGCTGTATGAGCTGACTGGGAGCAAACATAAGTTTGTTTATTTAAGAGCTTGAGGCCAGTCCTGTGAGCCTGTTTGTAAGTAGTTGGTAGTTTTGCAGCACTAATGTTGGAGGGAGGTATTCCTCACTCCTGCAAGAGAGCAGTTTCTATTTCAAGTCATTTGATAATAAAATGCTTTATTCCTAATCTAGAAAACTAATATTTGTTAACTACATAGTTGGTTTGTATTTTATGACTATTATCTTACAGGATTGAGTATTTTTTGGTGTTCTCACATTTTCAGTTTTTACCGTGTTTTGCATTTGTAATGACAGTGGTGTTACTATTTCATACCAGTTTCTAAAAGCTTCTGAAAAATGGAAATGTGCTTTTAAAATAACTATGAGTTTAAAATTTTGCTGTTTTATTTACTTATCTTACTTACTCATTTGTTTAGGAGCTTTGAAAACAACCTTAACACATACAAATTACTGTCGCACAAAAAAATGGATGCCGATCTTCCAAAGGTAAGGGGCTTTGTTGAACAGGCAGTGTCTACTTTTGAGATACATTAATACTCCCTTCAAACCTATATTATGGGATAGTTTATAAAATTAAATATTACAAAGAAAGATGCTTGCAGCACATAACTTTATTCTAATGATTAGTAATATTTTTTTAAAGCTAAATACCTTTGTAACGAAAGAATTTTTCTGTAGACAGTTTATCTCTGTCTAGGATGTGTATCTGGTCCCAATTGTTAAGAGTGTCTGGTCCTGAGAGCTACAGTTTTGCCCTCTGTTTCTCATCATGGAGAGAAGAAAGGGTGATGTAATCATGATTAAGACTCAAAACATATTGAGATAAAGGAAGATTCTGTATCACTTAAGGGCAAGGGCAAGTCCAGAAATTCATAAGAAGCAATATTGAAGAGAGGTGCATCACCTTTACCTGATTTAATAAGTCACTGTACATAATACAGTAGTGGACATTTAGTTCTTTTCTTTGTATTTCTTAAGTTTTGTATAAGAAGAAATTTGGATTTATTAGGTAACAGACACTAAATTTTATGAGCAAACAAATTTTAGACGGGAATTTTTTTGTCTTTATTAAAGGTTTACTGAATAGTTCTGGGTTTGATTGTAGTGGGTAACTATGTGTGTCACCTCACTTGTTAATTTCTCTTAGCTGTGGTTTGTGACCATTTTTTACGTCATTTGCGTAATTATGTTGCTGTTGACGTTTTTTAGATTTTTTCCACAATTATATATTTGAGTAATGATTATTAGTAAGTTTTCCATTTTATTAAGGAGCAAAATTTCATTGAAAATACAATAATGACCTAAGATTGACCTTCAAGAGATGAAGGCATTCCGAATTTTTTAGGTGGATCTTTAACATTTTCTTTGCCAGATGAGGTGTTAGAGTGGTGGGGGGTTTTTTATACATCAATGCAAATCTAGAACTGGGCTTTTGTATTTTGTCTTAAAATACTTTCATCATACCTTCTTGTGATAAATTGCATTAGAAGGAAACGTAGGCCACGTGTAATTGTTAACTACTTGGATTTGACCATACTAACCAAATCTGTGTGCCTTCAATAAAAGAGGTTGATTGGGAAATAAAAAAGGAAAGCGCTAAGCTGATCAGATCAGTAGAGCCAGCTGAGTGCTCTGCTTCAGCAGTGCTTCTGCACACATTAGGTTTTGCTACTTGTGATTCTGTTGCAGTTTTCTACAATCCTTTGATTCTACAAGAGTTAAAAAAAAAAAAAAAAGAAACCACATATATTCTGGTTTAGGTCACTTTTTCTTGTATTTTTGTTTGGGGGATGTTGTTGGGGAGTTTTTTTGTTCGCTTGTTTTGTTTTTTATCAGGTTCTATTTTTTGTTTTGTTTTGTGTTCCCATCTTCCAGAATAAAGCTAAATAAGTTAGATTGTTACAATTGTGTATGTCAATAGTTGTAAACAATTCAGGGTCATCCCGCTGACCTAAACCATGATGAACTTCAGTGTATGAGCTCAAGCTGTCAATTTTTCTTTGCTTACGTAGTTTGCTGTCATTTAAATTGTCTTTGCTAAATTCATAGAGTGGTTAAACTCTTTCTGTCCCAGAAAGTTCAGTCATATAAAGTTTAATTCTCTACTTATATTTTGCTGTAAAATTTAAACAAAATTAATAGCCTTCTTAATTATTTGGTTATTCATTATATTTGTATCTGTTGTAAATGAACTCTTACTGATGTCAGTGAAACTGTATTGACTTACACTACATGACCGTTTCTTAGTCATAGAGAGTGGCCCGTGGTTTATCTGGAAATAAGAATTCCATTTCAAGGAGATAGAGATCTGCATTTCATGCTTAGCAGTTCAAATTTAATCAAAGGTGCTAGCATGTTACACCCAGTTGCACTCTTGCTTCATATACCAAAATATTCATTATTTTGTTTTACATTTTACATAGAACCTTCTCTCTTACACTCTCTGTGATTTAAATTACAGACTTACTTTTTGATTTTTCAGACTTTCAGTTTGAGTAGATTAGCCACTTACCTGGGAGACTCGCCACACTTTGGGAGGCACTCTGTATAAGCAGTTGTTTGAGTCATTATGAAATGTTCTAAAAACTGCCATAATCTGAGAATGTGTGATGTTGGGAAAATGCTGAGTGCTCCTATTTGCTGCTGTATTGTCACATGCTCGGAAAACCTGGCTGATAGCTTAATTTTAAAAGTTGTTTGTTTCACTCTGTATTGTACCAGTGATACATACATAAATGCTGTGGTGCTAGACTAAAGTTCTACTTTTTTTTTTTTTCCCCTGCTATTCTTGGTGTGTTTGTGGAAAAAAAATAAGTGCTTTAGTAACATGAAGCTGGTGGAATAACACCAGCCAAGTTGGATGGAGCTCTGAGCAACCTGGGCTAGAGAAAGGTGTATCTTCTAGTTAACTTTAACTTTTCAATATATTTAGGGACTTAAAAACTTTATTTTCTGCATTCCAGTGTTCAACAACTGCATATGCAAATTAACCATGGTGTAGAAATTAAAGTGCTTATTTAATTTTATTTTTACCTTGCAGACTAATTTTAATGTGGCAGTTTTAAATGTGGGTGCCCCTGCAGCTGGAATGAACGCTGCAGTGAGGGCTGCAGTGAGAGTTGGCATCACTGAAGGTCACAAAATGTTTGCTGTCATTGATGGATTTGAAGGGTTCGCTAGAGGGAAGGTCAGTACCATGTGTGCATTACCTAATGGTGTGTACCCCATCCCACACCACCACCTTTGTTCATTTGCTTGGGAGGTACGTGCTGTCATAACTGCTGAGGGAACTGGTTCTGTAAGTTCTTTCATTTCACAAAATATATAAAACCGAGATTGTAACTGTATTTCTCAATGATTCAGGTCTGTGGAGTCATTTATGCTGCAGAACTTACAAAATCAGTTCAGATGAATTCTACCTTCAAATTTTGGTCAATGTTTAGCATGTTGTAGGTTTTCCACAGAAAACCAGAAAATAATCTCTGGTTCTGGACAGTGAATTGTTGCGTTTGTTTTCCTTGCTGTAAGACACTTTGCAATGGTGCTTACTGAGGGAGGAAGCTTTTTTTCATAGGTAGGTTAGAGTCTTCTGTTCCCCTGATGTAAATGTACAGAATCAGTTGGTGTACTGAAGAGAAACTGAATGCAAGAGTGATGATTTATATGCCTGGCTGGAATCACAGATCTCAAAACTAACTTCAGAGACCTGGGGTTTAGATTTTTGTGTTTGACATTCAGTGGCTGAGGATGTGAAAATAGCATTGAGATACAAAACAAGGAGGCAGGGTTCATCATGGTCTGGAAGAAGAAAGAACAAATAGAATGGAAAGGGATTGGTAATAATAAAAGAGAAATTAAGCTAAACTCTTGGTGCTGTTTTCTTTGCCTCATTCAGCTTTAGTGATGTCTGTGCCAAACAACTTGTTCCAGCAGCTTTACATTAAGTATCTGGTGTTGGCTGCAACTCAAGAGAAGTAATTGGGTAATCACTTAACAAAATCTCCTTTTTACTTTTATTCAAAGATAAAGGAAATCAGCTGGGGAGATGTTGGAGGCTGGACTGGTCAAGGAGGATCAATTCTTGGTACAAAACGGTAACATCAATATTTTGCCAATTTATATGATGAATTGTTGTTTCATGTAACCACTGTTTGATTCCGTGCTCTTTTTCTTCCACAGAATGTTTTTAAGTACTCAATTTTTGTGCATTGTGGAGGTTTTGTTTTGTTTGTTTGTGGTTTGTTGTTTTTTTGTTAATTTAAATCTTTGTGTTCCAACTTGAGTATCTTTATAGTACTGAACCAGGTCTGAAGAGTGGGAGTTTGGACCTCAACTTAAAAATTTCCAGGGGTCCTTACACTTTAAAGGATTTCAAACCTGCAGTTTCTTTACAGTTGACGTGATTTCTTATTCATTGTCTGGAAGAGTTATTTGTATGGATAAATATGTAAAACAAAAAATATTGTGTTCCCTGCTCAGTCTATGGTTTCACCTTAGGAATTAGTTCTTACTGCTGCAGAGTCTGTAAATTGTTTTTATTTTTCTTTTGGTTTAATGATTTTTAGTACTCTTCCTGCAAAATATTTGGAGAAGATTGCTGACCAGATGCGCACTAACAACATTAACGCCCTTATGGTTATTGGTGGATTTGAGGTACACTGAAATGCCTAATTATGTCTAAGTAGAGTAGAATTCCTAACAAAATTAATAGTCTGTTTTGATTTTTACCCAATCTTCATGTAAAGTGCATTTGGCTATATCTGTATTTGATACACGACACAAATAGTGCTTAGAATCGTAAGTGTCGCGGTCAGTGATTCTCTGGAAAGCTGACATTCAAGACAGTGACTAGAACTGCTAAACAGGATGTGCTAAATGGATAAACAAGGTGAGATAGCAGTATAGTGGTTTTGTATTAAAATAAATCAATGAATTCTGTAGTGCAAGTTCTACTCTATACTGTATCAATACTTAGGTCATACTTCCAGAAGTTCTAGATTCTTAATAGGAATGGCACTATGGTTCCTGATGTAAGCCAGTCTTCTCACATAGTGCATTTCAAAATCTGCAGTTGATTTAGAGAAGTATTTTATTTTTTTCTGTATTTCATGTTTGCTTTGTTTTACAAAAATAATTAATTTTTGAAATCTTGATTCAGAAAATTTTGCCAACTCATTGGCAGACAAGAATGTGCTCATTGCGTCTTCATAAAGCCTGAATCATCCTTTTTTTCAAGCTATTTGCTGTGACCCTGATTAAGGAATATTAAGATTTTTAAATCATGGGTAACAGTACCTGAAGATTGGGGAACTAGTTTGTTTTCTTGAAAAGCACTTTCTGTCTAAATTATTCATTTTCAAGAGAATATATGTTCTATTTATTGTTTGTTCTCAAATACATGCTTGTTTCTAATGCTTTCTTTTTTGTCTGTGATAGATTTTAGTGGTTCCTTAGTGCTCTGACTTGCTGAAGTGTGCTATGGTAGAAATGGCTCCCCCTGTGGCCCTTCCCATTTTGTCACTCCAACTTGTGCCCTTTATTCATCCTAATTTTTCACCCAATGCCTGTGCCCAACAGGCTTACCTTGGACTTCTGGAATTGTCAGCTGCCCGGGAGAAATATGACGAATTCTGTGTTCCAATGGTTATGGTTCCTGCAACTGTATCCAATAATGTACCGGGTTCAGATTTCAGCATTGGTGCAGATACTGCTCTGAACACTATAACTGATGTAAGTCTGCTCTGGTGTGTGCACATACTAACAAAGCAGTTCTATTTAAAACTGACTCAATTGGCTACAACTGGATATTTTTGTAGACCAGAACTTTGGAAATATAATCTGGGAAATTATAGTTACTTCATATAGTCACATTCATGATACCAGTTTGTTTAAAAAAGAGGAAGTCTAGGATCCCCAATGCTTTCCTTAGATTTCTACTGAAACTACAATGACCCCTAAATTTTTAAACTGCAAGATAAGATGGCATCTATCTGTTACATAAGGAAGAAGGAAACCTAAAGCTGAGACTTGATGATAATTTGCACTGTAGAAGGGAAAAAAATCCCCACCCATTATATGCAGAGTTGCAGTATACCCAGCTGCAACAAATGCTGAAGGAAAGGTGCTTTGTTGAGACAGAGATCCTTAGTTGTGTAACATCTTTGCTCCTCTAAGAGACTATATGAGGTATATTTCTCTAATAATGGGAATTACATTTGTTCTACTAATAACAGATTTAATAAAGCGTTGAAGTGTGTTACGAAGTATTTTTTAAAAAATAAAATCCATTAACACAATATAAATAAAAAATACATTACAAGAGAAAACTTCTCTAGTTTGAGTGTGATAGAGCACTAGAGAAAACTGCCCAGGGAGGTTGTGGAGTCTCCTGTGGAGACATTCCAAACCCACCTGGCTGCATTCCTCTGTCACCTGCTCCAGGTGACCCTGCCTTGGCAGGGGGGTTGGACTGGATGATCTGCAGAATTCTCTTCCACCCCCAGCCATTCTGTGGTTCCTCAGTTCTCTAATACTAAACTCAGCTGGACAGAGTAGTCAGTTGCTTTTGAAAATTAAGTGACAGTTTTCTTATCACTTAAATGTATTTGAAAAATTAAATGGGATAGTTTTTTCATTTCAAGGATTCTTAAATTACTACCAACTTCAAAAGCACTATCAGAATTTTCACTTTTTTTTTACCATTCCAACATAAATAATTTTACCTTGAGCAAAAGAAACTCTTAAGTTTGAAAATACCAGTTTCCTTCACTATTGCCTTGAACAAGACTAAGCTAACTAAAATTTGTTGAACATATTCTTCATAGACAACTTAGGTTATAAATGTTGATGGTGTTTCCAGTTCTGGTAAATAAAAATATCCCCAAAATGACTGATCACAGACTGAGGTGAGTAAAATGATTGTGCATAACATCTACTTTCCTTCTTCTCTTATCTTCATAAGCTTCGTTAATCTAACTGACTTCTTTTTATAGGTTGTTTCATGCAAAGGGGTATGTCGTAGTCAGTCAGTCTCTCTCTCTCCTTGTTGTGTGGTTTGCTTTGTATTTAGGTTTTTAGATATCATTTGCCTTCATTAGATAAAAAGTTATTATTTCCATATTTTCTGTGCAGTAGTTGAAAACTTTTCAAAAGCATATTTTTCTGCTAATGGCTTCCTTCTTGTTTTGCATTTTATTTTGCCTAGATTTTTCTCTGGAATAAATATGAGAAGTAATGGTTTTGAAGGATTTAGATTCAGTTGAGTGGAAAACTAAATTTGTGTTGGTTTTTTTTTTTTGGGAAGGAGCACAGTTTTGCATTGGGAAAACATTTCTGCTTGATATCTTTTCAGTTTTCTGCTCTGATTGTTTGAACATGATTCATTAAAACCACCAATGAGAAATACATCCTTTCATTCCTGTGTCATGCTCAAGTCAGGTTCAGTAGCAACTGTGCCCCTGTTAAATGTGACCAGTAGGCTCAACACACCTCACTTTTGTTTACCACAGTCAATTGTATAAGAAGTGGACAGGGATATCCATTATATCTAGTTTGTATATAGTTTTTTATTCCTCTTACCACTGCTAGGTCAATAAATTCATCATTATTTACACTGCTCTCAGGGTAGTAGTACCTCTTCTGAACACCAATGTGTCATCACATTTAGTTTGCCCATGGTACAGTTCTTACTTGTGTGATCTTGCCTCCCTCTAGTAAGGTAAGTACAATTATGCTGGGTAATGAGGGCTTGTTTAGTGTTTGGCATTATTAGACACTTGCCAGTTGTTTAAACTTGTCAAGGCATGTCAGTGGTACCTTGAAACATTTGCAGATAAAATATGTTAGGGTTCTGGATTAAAAACAGTAAAAAACCAGACTAACAGATACATAACTTCTGAATGAGAGATTAGGCAAGAGTGTGTTGTTCACAAAGTCATCTAGCAGATGGTACATTTCTCAATAACTAGAATTGAGATTCTGTAACAAATTATGTGACCCTTCTGTAATACTTCATTTTTTCCTCTTATGTTTTAAAACACGGGCTTCAAATTTGGTTTCTCTTTTGAATAGTGTTTTAAATTTATGATAAGCTGTATTTCTCACTTCAGTTTTCAGAGTATTAGTGAGAAAAACTGCTAATCAAAACACAAACATACCTGGAGAAATGTTTCTTAAGGCTTGTATATATAGGCATACAAATAAATCTTTTAGCATTGCAGGATAAGAACATGGACTTCAAGTTTTCTATGAAATGAAGCATCACTAATATAACCACCATAATAAAAATAACCATATTCTCAACTTTGTTGCTAATTCAGTTAAATTAATAGAGTATTATTTTAGATATCAGACTTTAGGAATGTGACAACCAAGAAGTGTTAGTTTTTTGGTTTGTTTTTCTTTTTAATAGAACCATGAAGGATAGAAATTTCTCTTTATATGCAGATTGGATTACTTAATAGTGATCAAAGAGACATTAGCAAATGCATTCTGCAGGTGGAACTGAAAAGTAGAAAGCTTGTCTGTAATTAAGCAAGATGAATTAAAAGTTACTCTTTTAGCAGCAGAACATGAAGAGAGTGGAAAGAATGAAAATTTAATTTGAAAAGAAACTATTGATAGCCTAGAGGAAATTGATGTAAAGCAGGATAAACCACAACAAGGTATGGAAGAAAATGCATGTGATTTAGGAGATGTAGAGTTAAATAGGGAAATAAAGGGAAAAGCTATCAGCTAGATGAGAAAAATGGAACTTGAAAAAGGAAGAGGCTAAAACTTGCTATTGTGTTTCTTTGGTAATCTTTTCCTTTCACCAAAGGAAAAGGGGGTACAGGCTGATGACTTGGTTCTGTGTTAAAAAGAATAGGAAACAGCCCCTGAGGAGCAAAGAAAGCTACAGTCAGATTGCCTTAAGGCAGTGTCCACACATTTCCCCTGGAAAACAGACTCCTGTACCCTCCCAGCAGCATGTGGTTCCACATTACCCTGAATTAGGAAGCTGAAAATTAGCCCTGACCACTAGCTGACCTGTTAATTTTTCATCTCCTTCAGTCCTAACAATAGCTGATGTGGAACAAGAGCAGTAACTCCATTCCCTTTAATCGCCATTTGTATTTAGGTCAACTTAAAGTCAACAAAATGTATTCTTTGCTTGACTGCATGAATTTTTATAAAGCATCCATGGTTATGTCAGTAACCTTTTTAGTAACACAAATCCAGTAAAAGGGTAGGAAATTATTAAACCATTTTATTAACATAGTGCAGTATCCCTCTATGATCTTAATCTAGTAACTCTTAAAAAAAATAATAGCATAGCAGTTATTAAAACCATTGATCACTTGTTTACCCTTTATAATTGAGTGACCATGTGTTAAAAGCATTTTTGTATTTTGCCACAGTGATGCAAAGATGTTGCATATCATCATCTAATGCTCATGCTTGGTGAAGGTACAGTCATTGGATATGTTGGCTGAAATCACTTGCATCAAATAAAATGGCAATATTTAATGCAAGTAAAACATATCTTAACTGCATCTTAACATACCATAAACACAGACTAACCAATTACATTAGTTATTGCTCTTAATCTCCCTTTGACTTGGTTTTCCAGAAGTCTTAATATAATAAACTCATATTTTGCAGATCTCCAGAAAGCTGTCTGTATTTACCAAACCACTGTGACTTTGTATGTCTTTGTTCTTACAGTGGAAATGAAAGTTCAAAGCAGCCTGACTGAGCTGAATTGGACCAGGCAATTATTGAAATTTCCTAAGTGAATTCTCCTCCACTCAAAAACAAAATCCCAAATAAAACCCCCACATTTGTTGCTTCTGTGGCTGTGCTGCTTCTCAGCTCTGTGGGTCTGAAAGTGCAATCTTTAGGCTGTGTTTCAGGCTTGAACTGCAAGCATAGCACTGAGCTGCTGCACTTACAAAATGAATGCGAAGAGAGAAGACTTTTAGAAAGTCAGTTTGTATTTATGCACCTACAGCCATAGATATCCTGTCGTCTCACTGAGCAGGATCTGCTCTATCTAGGACAAAAGCCCAGGGAGGAGAACTCTCACAGGTAGGTTTTTTCCCCCATAATTTTCTTCTAAGTTATTGCTTAAATCAGTCACTGTACAGACATGCCTGGAGATAGATACTTCAATAGGTATCCAAGTTTGATTGCAATAGTTTGCTTCTCTGAACCAATTTGAGAAATCAAGAAGAAGAGACTTCTGTGAACACCAGTCCTTTCTGAGTGAAAGAGATGAAGAAAAAGTAGCATACTATGTAATCTGGCTTTCTGGTGGAGAGCCATTACATAGGCAGTTTGAAAAATTGCCACACATGAGATACACTGATTAGTTGAGATTAGAGATAATTGGAATAATGTAACTAAAAAAGTATGTTTACTAAACTTAAACGGGCTGCAAAATCTTAACCTTTATTTTGACATCTACCAGGAACACCTGATCCTTCTGGCATGATTATGTATTTTGTAGAGTTTGGAATCTTTCCAAGGACTTACAGCTGCTTTTCAAAGAATCCTTGAACTGTACTTGCAAATTTTATTAACTCATCCATGTGCACATGTTCCTGGATTTTTCTGGTCCTATATGCAGTGTAAGTGCACAGAGGCAGATGTGTGATGGTAGAATCTTTGAAGGCATGGGTGAAACTTTTTTCCTTTCTCTTGGTGGAAATAGATGTGTGTCTTGACTGTCTAGGATAACATAGTTTTTAAAAAAAAATCTTTCTTTAAGCATTTTCTTCAAGTTGCAAGGGGTTTTCCGGTTAACTTTCTAAGCTCCTTAGCGTGTATCAAACTTTGTTCTTTAAGTCCTTTCTTGTGGAATGATTTCCAGTCTAGCTTTGTGTTGTCCTTTTCTGCCCAGCTGCTTCAGACCTCTCTGCTATGCCCACTTCACGTTCAGTCTGTACTAATTTGTACTAATCATCTGCATTTCTTCAAAGAGCATTGTGCCAATGCAACCCCAGTGCACTGTTGTGGTATGTACAGAATATTTCACACCCCCCAAATAATCTCACCACTTGTATTTACTTGGGCCTATGGGCAGCCACATTTACCATCACATGCCAGGAGTCATTAGCAGAGCAGTCCAAAGACAAGGAATGTATCACTCACACTTGTACCACTGCTTCAGGCCTTTGAAAGTTGTCTGCAGCTCCAGGACGCTCGTTCCAGCTTTGAGGAGTTTAGAGTTCCTATCTGTGTGTTGCCTGCTACTATTAGCAACAATGTGCCAGGCACAGACCTTAGCATTGGTGCTGACACTGCCTTGAATGCTATTGTGGAGGTAAGACTGCATATTTTTAAAAGTTAAGATGCTAAAATGCATAAGAGAAGGATACCTTAAAACCTTGAAATGTCTAGTTTTCTGAAATAACTCAGTTACTCTATTTTTTTAATGGTTAATAGTATAAAAGTTTTCCAAGACTGATTAAAGATTAACCTCAGAAGAAGTATAATGTTGTATGTTCTTCAAGACTGCTGAATTAGTGTGTAGGGAATTTGCTTTAATTGAGAATAAAATATTTTGCTTGCTTTGATTTCATTTGTATTTTACATATTCATTAGATAAAAGAAGGAAACACATGTTTTATAAATAAATGCCCCATTTATTGCATGAGCTATTGACTGAGCACAGTGCAGTAGAGCATTCTAAGTACATGATTAACACTGAATAATCCCATAGAGTCCATTAGGCTAAACATACATTAAGTGCATATAAAGGCTTGCATAGTATAAGCAGTTAAATCTATCACTGATGTTAAACTAAACAGTGAGAGGCCAGAACTTGCTATGAGTGAGTTATTCATTCCAGTCAGAACAATCAGTTTTCTAGTTGTAGTCTGCCATAGCTTTTTCCCTTGGGTGCAACTGTTGTATGAGCTCTTTCAGTTCTTCCTTATCCTATTTACTGCTGAAGACACAGCAGAGGGAACTGAGGTGTGGTGTAATGCAAACAAATGAGTAAATCTGCCCAGCTCTGGATTTTATCAAACCCCTCATTAGCAATCCATGTAACTAATTATGAAATAATTGGCCAGGAAGGTCAAGACTAGAGATCCAGGAGATTGAGAAATGCAGTTTTGTTTTCCTGCTCTAATGCAGTGTTACTTGTTTATATAGAGTGAAAAAGCTCCAGTAGATAACTGGAAGAGCTGTGTCAGGAAACAGGATGGCCTGGTCTTGGGGAGCTGCAGTACAGCATCCCCTGGGGTGAAGATGTCCTAAGGTGTAGTGTGGGCACATCATGTAGCAACGTGCTCATAGGCAGGACTTGGGTACTTCTACCACTCCTGTTTCCCCTTAGCCTGACATTTATAGAAGTAGGTAACTCTGCTAATTGTGACTGATTCACCTTTAAAAATGAAAACATCAAAACACAATGGGGCAACAAATGATCGCATATAATGCTGCTTCTTGTTATTTGATTTTTACTGCAGTTTCCACAGATTTCAGTAATGCTCTCAGTAAAGAAAGTAGGGTTACATCTGTTGAATTTTATTGTGGTTAGGATGGTTAGTTTGTGCTAACAGTAGAACAGTGTTGATTTGGTAAAGTTTTGACTGTCAGGATTTTTCATTAATCTGGATCAGTTCGTATGAAAGCTTAAATAGCAATGGAATTCCAAAAAGAGTCCATATGCCTTTTTGTTCTAGATGTCTGAAATCTGCACCAGGCATTTGAGGTTTGGCCTTTCCAGCCTTGAGTGTAGTAAATGAATTACTGATTCATTGAAGTCCATCTGTGCCAATTTTGTGTGTGGATATTTCTGTCACAGTCATTCTGAGAGAGCAAGAGTAGTAGAAAGTTTCTACTCTGTTGCTTTCTACTCTGTACTCTGTACAGTCAAGGATACAAACCCTTCTAAGTAGAACTCAAGTGGTTAGTCCCGGATCTGCATCCTTGCTTAGTACTTGGAGATTCTCAAAAGGCAAAAAACCTCATTCCAGCTGCTCTTCCAGCAGCTGGAAAACTTTTATAGAAATCTGGGGGTTTACAAGTATTTTAAGTCTCTCAAAATGATGGAAATGTTCACACATGCATTTATTTAGTGTCTAAAGACTAGGAATGTTTTTACAACATACGTTGAACATAGTACCTAGTCAGTTTAAGGCGGCTTTTTAAAAACGAGTTAGAATTGGTTTAGCATTGCAGTATTCTGCAAGAATTTTCATGAAAATACATTTGGAAGGAGAAACTAAAGTGCTTGAGGACGTTGTAAAACCCAGGTCAGGTAAAAGAAAGTGTCATTTTGAAAAACTGGTAGAAGCTCAACGTAGGCTTTTGTGACATAGTTTGTTAAGGAGGTACTTTCTGCTTAAGATAACAGAATATCTGTATTCTGAACAAACTCATGTGAATGCTGCACTTCTGTGTGTAAGCACATAACATGCATATATACAAACATAAATAAAATATGTATACATTAAATTACATGTATCTTTTGCTAGCTTGACCTAAATAAATGCATACACTTCTTAGTCTTTAAATGCATTAAGCTATTATGTTAGAAGTTCTAGGTGTTTTATATTGCTTTAAGTTTTCTCATATATCAATTAATTATTTGTTCTGTGATCTGTTAGGTATTGTATTTAAAGACCATATTGCTCACAATCTGAATTTCAGCCTGAAGTATTATTTTCAGTTAGCTGAATGAAGGTTATGATTTTTAAAAACTGTGAAACAGAAGTACCTTAAATATTACAGCATCTACAGTTACTCATTCAGAAGATTAGTAAGGTATGGGGCTTTTTCATGTTGTAATTCAGATTGCAAGATGACAAATTTCCCAGGTACTTTTATTTCCATTTTTACTAAACAGAACTGGTGTTGGGACAGTACATCAGTTTCACAAAATTCTTCATGTTACCAAGTGTGGTATATATTTATTACTTACTTGTTTGTTTCTAAGAAAAAAAAGGAAATAGGCTCTCTTTATTTCTCTTACTTGCTTTCTGAAAGGAAGACGCATTAATTGACAACTTTAAAATAACTTTGAATGGTAGAAAAATTCATTCCAGGAGGTGAGTTTATCAAAGAGATTTCTGAGTATTATTAAAACCTAGAGGTGGATAGTAACCTAGTTCCTAGGTTGCTGCAGTTTCCTAAGTTACTATGTTTTCCTAAGATTCCTAGGTCTTGCTGCACTGGAGTTACTTGCCGCCCTCTGTTACTTTCCAAGTCTTAGGCAGCTCTAATAAATATTGGTGTTAATTGGTTTCATGTAAGCAACAGATCTCCTTGCAGAGAACATGCCTTATGCTGAGCAGAGTAAGCTGCAAGTGGAGATTGCAGTCTTCTTCTAGTAAGTATGTACCTACTAGTAAGAAACAAACATTTTAAAACATGCACCAGTAGTGCCTGAAAGAGTTATGTTTGTGTGGAAGTGGTTATTGGAAAATAATGGAGCAGTTCATGCTTAGGACTTGTGAAATTCAGTATAGGTGGGAATGAGTGACTTAAGATCAATGCTAAGAGATAAACTTTAGTAATGAATACCGTTAAAGAAGATAAATTTATTTGTACCACAGTTCATTAAAAAGATTTATTATATCTGTTTGTATCTGTGTTAGAAGACACAGATACACAACTGTTAATTTCACATA
Organism: Climacteris rufus; assembly: GCA_013398175.1. Classification (NCBI taxonomy): domain Eukaryota; kingdom Metazoa; phylum Chordata; class Aves; order Passeriformes; family Climacteridae; genus Climacteris; species Climacteris rufus. Next base: position 583,595 of record VZRZ01007409.1, on the reverse strand, counting down.
CAAAGCGGAAAAAATTCTTGTTTCAGTATTTGCAGGAAGCAAATAAATAAGAGTCGATAGTAGAAAAACATTTTATTTTGACTCTGGTGTTCAGTATATGATTTATAAGAAATACTTTATTTAGTAATTATTGTAGTTAAATGGGGTATGCCATTTGGGAATTTTTTAAAGACTTATTTTTTATGAATGTTGTTTTTTTGTTGGTTTTTTTGACCAGTAAACGACACAAAGTTGCATGACATACAGACATGTAAGAAATGAGTGTTTTCAGTGCATACTCAGGCTCTCGTGTCTCCGAGCAGACGTGTGACCGCATCAAGCAGTCGGCCAGCGGCACCAAGCGCCGCGTCTTCATCATCGAGACCATGGGCGGCTACTGCGGCTACCTGGCCAACATGGGTGCCCTGGCAGCAGGGGCTGATGCTGCTTACATCTTTGAAGAGCAGTTTGATATCCGAGAGCTCCAGGTATACAGCACGTTTTGCTCATTTCTGAGCAGATCCTGAAGGTGTTGGGTGTGTATATCATAATGTGTGTCCCTGAAGGAGATGGCTCGTAAGAAAAAAAAACAACATAGGCTGGGTCTGAAAGCTGCACTTGTCATGCATTTGTCTTGTGTCATAATAGTATATAAAGGAATATAGACTCATTTATTCTTAACACCCAAGTTCAGTTAAATGACAAAAATGACTGTATTAGCCTTTAAACACTCCTATAGATCATTTTTAGTCTTCTGATTGAAATAAGAATTAAATGAACAGACCTGGGTAATTTTAAAATAAAGCCAAAAGCAAAGAGAAGAGCATTTTACCATGAAGGTAGAATTGTGTTAGAAGGCTGTTAAGGACAGGAACTGACCAGTGTGTCAGGTTTGTTAAATACTGACTCTGTTACCACAGCTATTCAGAGTGTGTCTGGAAGTGTTACTAAAATAGAACCCTCAGGCTTTAAGGATTACAGATTATGGTGTATTGTATACACAAGCTGATATGGAACTTGTCTGCTGTGAGGATTTTTCACTTCTGAGGTGGCTTGTGCTGGCTGCAGTCATGGACAAATGCAAAGCTAAAAGGATAGAAATTTCCTGAAAAGCACAGATATGAGAAGTGAATCATAATTTAACCCCACTCAACTGTTGGCAGGACTGGGAATAAAGGCAGACTGTGAACTTCTGTGGCAATTTCTGTATTTTTATGTATATCAAGCTTGATGCTGTACCAGTACAGCATGTAAAAAACACCTTTGACTTTTTAATAAAATCAGTTGCTTGTGATATAGAGGAAGATACTAGTTTTAACCCAAGATGAATAGCCATGGTCAGTGTGTTACCCTGAATCTCCAAAAATCTCGATAATTTGAATTTGCATATAATGCTTTATGTGGAATACTTTGGAGATCTAAGCTCATTAAAGTTGTTTTAGAGTTCTGTATGGCTCTTTAAAAATACTTTTGTTGTTTCTAGGCTAATGTGGAACACTTGACTGAAAAAATGAAAACCAGTATCCAGCGTGGTCTGGTGCTGAGGTGGGTAAAGGTAGTTGTGATAGATGGCATCAGTGATACTGAGCATTCCCAGCCAAGTGGCTGCTTGGCCACTTGGAATGACACTCCAAGTCTTTATTTCTTGATTAAATCCTTTCACATGAGGTTTCTTCATAAAGCTGTAGCTCCAGAAAACAGTTCAGGCACGTGTCTGGAAGTTCAAGTCCAAAGCATATTCCTTTTTATGTACATATACTCTTAGATACTCTGTAATCTAATATTGTGTCTAATTTTCAGTCTGTTTTCTCATTGGGTTTTGTCTTTTATTCGAGATTCTTTCTTACTAAAGGTCACATAAATGTGTACAATACAGAATGGCCTTTACTATAAAAATCCTCAGAATCATAAGCATGTTACATTGAGGTCAGTGTATATGATCAGATGAAAATGTCCAAGCCATTATTACTGCAAACACTGTTCATTCAGTAGCTGTAAAGACATCCAGTACTTCACAGTAAATTTGCTAACTGTATGTGGCCTTAACTGTTACAGAAATGAGAACTGCAATGAGAACTACACGACTGATTTCATTTATCAGCTGTATTCTGAAGAAGGGAAAGGAGTGTTTGACTGTCGAAAAAATGTATTGGGCCATATGCAGCAGGTAAATAAAGCCCTAAAGGTACAGACAAGCCTAACTTGGTATGCACAAAGTGCACACACTATTCAAGCATTTCAAAGAAGTCTGATCCAAGACTTAGGAAGTAGTGTGGATTTTTTTTGTAGGCGACTCAGAAGTATTTTTTAGCATTAGATTTTATTGCAAACCTTTTTTTAAAAGTCTAGGAAAAAATGCCTTAGATTCTTAATGATTTTCATTTTTATTCCTCTCCTATCTATATTGATAAATAATTCCATTTTTTGTCTTATTATTGTAATGCGTTCTTACAATACAGTTGCCTACTTGTCCATAATGTATCTGCCTTTTGAACCCTGAAAGAGCTGAGATTTCATTATGAAAATCTGTGCAGATGGAAGTTTTTGTGGAAGAGACGGTAGTGAGCTACTCCTTTGGCCTGTGTTATCTGCAGTGCTTTATCTCACTGTGCAGCTTGTTAGTGGGCAAAGGAAGTTCCTGATTTGGCTACTACACATCACTGAGACTGAGGAAAGGCCAGATTGCCCTCCATTCATCTAAGTGAGAGGTAGTATTGATTCTGTGAAAATTCTGCAGGTGCTGAACACAAATTTTAAACACCTTAGATTGATTCACATGGTGGGGTTTTTGGTTGGTTTGTTTTTCTAAGTGGGGGAAATGGAAATATGAGGTAGAGCAGGCCAGCAGCAGAGATGGCTGATTAAACAGACACAAATCCTGGTTTAATAAGTAAGCTAACCCAGACTTCAATTCTTGCACAGGGTGGAGCACCTTCACCATTTGATAGAAATTTTGGGACAAAAATTTCGGCAAAAGCTATGCAGTGGATCTCCAAAAAACTGAAAGAAACCTACCGGAAAGGTGCAGAAATATTTGGTGTAATCCCTTGTCACTGTCTTTGTCTATCAGTACCTCAGACCTACCTCACTTTGCAAACATATCAATGCTTGTTAGCCAACATACTTCTTCCCCTCCTGATGTTTTTATTATTCAGTAGTGCCTTGCTGTGCTTCCTGCTGTACGAAGATTTCCACTTGAGTGAGGTCAATAATTCAGATAGCTGTTTTATTATCTTCTTAAAAGAGCCAGTGTGATTGCAGGTTTGCGTGCATGCAGGAATTGATCCTTATATAGTTACATCTGTTCTTTTTTTGTTTCATGCTGTCTACATGGGAGACAGAAGGAGGTAATATGTCTTCCTTGGGAATTTTTATAAAGCACTATTTCCTAAAATCTAATCTAAAACTGGATTCTAAAATTCAGTCCTATTGTTGTTAATTGCAGTGTAGTTTCATTGCTAATTACCAAAATTAAGCTAAAAAACATCTAACCTTATTAAAGCACTGTAACCCTATTAAGCTACTGTAAGATCTTGATTCAGTTTAATGAAAGAAAAACGCTATTTGCCCTTACACATGCAAGTAAGAAAGATGCTGAATTACTTCATTCTTTTTAGGAAAAATATTTGCCAACACCGATGACTCAGTTTGTTTGCTGGGAATGCGCAGACGCAACCTTGTCTTCCAACCCGTGGCTGAGCTCAAGACTGAAACAGACTTTGTGTATGTATTCACTGCCTACATGGTGCACACCTCACCAGAGCCTGCCTTCCACCACTTCAAACACTTCCCAACATCTGACTGCTTCTGGCTGGGCTTGCATTCAGCCAGGTGCACTTGGATTGTTTGGTTGTCTTTTCCCTTGGTGCTTTTACTGCATCCTGCTTGTACTCCTGAGTCTCCTGTTGTGAATTAAGGGACGCTGCTGTCCCACTAAGTAACTTTCTTGTGATTGCCTTTGCACTAACATCTAGAATTACTTTACTTCTAGTTCAGTTGAGTGGGGCAGCACTGTTGTGCCAAATTTGTTATTACGCTTAACCTTACCTATAAAGAACATCTTCCAGTCAGATCTGTTCATTTCTTCAGGATTCTGTCCTTGCTTCTCCTCATTTTGGGTCAGGGTTTACATCCCCCCACAAAGGTCATTGTCTGATCCCATTTGTAAGGAAGGTATTTGCTTACCCCCTGTGTATTTCACCTCCCTGCTTTCCCCCCCAGACACAGGATTCCCAAGGAGCAGTGGTGGCTGAAGCTGCGACCGCTGATGAAGATCCTGGCCAAATACAAGACGAGCTATGACGTGTCAGACTCAGGCCAGCTGGAACATGTGGCCATGCTCCCAAAGGAAGCTGAGACTGGGGCCATCTAAACACATCACCTTTAGATTGTTGTCATAGATGCACATTGTGAGTAACAATGCTTTAGAATCGTTACAGCTTTGTTTTGTAACATTTAAATTATTGTTCCAGCACTTTATGTGAAACAAGACGTTCAGCTGTCACACAGATTTTGTCCTGTTTGTGTGTTATGTTTGAAAAAACCCTTGCATCTAATGGAAAAGCACCAGTTACTGATACTGCCCTTTAACAAGCAAGTGCAACACCGTTCTATGCACTCTGTAAGTTACTCATCTACTGCACTTTGTTTCGGAGTACTTACACCCCAAAAATAAGTGTAGACGGCTAGTTTTGTGTTGAGTTACAGGATGTGCTTAATGTTTCTGAAGTGAAATAAAGTACTGTTGCAAACATCACATGTGATGTGTCACAAATGGTGTGCACCTGCTTTTAAACAACTGGGGAGTAATGCTTAAAAGATTCTCTATACACACCAGTGAAGGAAAAACTGCCCTTTTCCTTCCGTAACCCTGCAGGAAGTCAGTCAGTCACACCAGGGCAATTGTTTCTCATTTTTTCTTCAGGATTAGGCTCAGAGTTGGAATCCTTCTCTGTGTATGGGAATGATAAAACCATTTCTTGGGGTGGCAGTGGGGAGGAGCAGCTTTAACAACTTGAGAGGCAGAAAGGTGGAACCTGGTCTTTGCTTCATGCTTCCTTTTTCTCAGAGCTTCTTCAACATTATTAATAAACCTACCATTCTGATCAAAAAGGGTAATGAGGCTGACAAACAACCAAAAGTGTTTTCTCATGCCAGCTTATGTTAACTAGATCTTGTCCACGTCATAGGTACTAAATCATGTCACTAAATCATCAGAATATGACGTTGCCCAAACTGGCAAGCTAAACTGAACTTTATATAAAATAGACTCCCTTGCTTCATTAGGGATTTGACCACTGCACTGTTCACTACACACTCAGCGTGGTAGATTGTGTTGCCACACAGACTCCTCAGGCTGGAGGTGACTTATGCAAAGGAAGCTGGAATTACCACACCACAATGAAATCTGTCAGTGTGAGAGACAGTTCTTCACATATCCAACAGCAGCAGACATGATTTGAAACAAAACACCCTTTAAAACTAGAGTTTAACATATACAAAAATATTTCATTTATATAGTATTCATGTGATTGGAGGAGTGAGGCTTCAGTAAGAGATTAAGGTCTGTCTTTACATGCTCTGCATGGCAGTTCTTGCTCTCAAATACTGTATGGTTAGAAAATTTTTCACATATTTCAAGAAGGGCAGCTTCTAACTGGTTTGGTGAACAGTTAAAAAACAGCAATGAACATTTCAGCTGGACCATAGCACTGCTAAAAGTTACTAAAAATGCCCCCATGCTGTAGTCACACAGATTGGCTGGCTTGATGTGGATGTGCAGCAGCAAAGTCATCGTTTGACCCACGAGGGATCTTTGGTGATATCTGCATTTTCTGGGCCCAGTACAGCTTGACCACGAGTGCTCTTCCCAGCTGCAAGATACCTGCAAAAAAGAAAAACAACCCATAAACAAGTGAGAAGCTGCTACATTTAGTTATCCATAGCTCTCCTAGACAAGTTAAAAATACTGCCATCTCAGGAAAAAGTGCCCTTTGCTATATATAATGTATTAGTGTTTTCCCCAGTCATCACAAGTCTGTCCTTAGCCCTGTACTCTGCAGTAGGGGAATTCTTAACATCTACAGTGGAATTCACAAGTCAGACACAAGATGTTACAAGTCTAGTAGAACCAGCTTGTACAGTGAGTGTACTCATGCTCCAGACAGTTTCTGGGCCCTCCAGAAGTATATCAAAAACAACCTCCCACAAATTCAGAATGTAGGAGGGAGTTACATCTGTTAAAAATGCAGTAAGTAGGATATGATTAACATATCTTTTTCTAGGCTGCAAAAGAAAATAGTGAAAGTGGTATGAAGGGCCTATGCAAGGAATCCAGTAACTTAAGTATGACATCTTTCCCAAACACTTCTTAAAATCATGGTTTTGTTCTACTTTTCAAGGAAACGTTTTCCTAAACTGAACAGAGGCTTACTTGTTTGATACATCAACCAGGTTATCACCGTTGACAGCAAAAAGCTGTTCTCTGTGCGACTGCTTCATTTCATCTGAAATCCCATACAGGAAATGATCCATTCCTAGGGAAAAGAAAACAAAACCACACACTGCACTGGTGCACTGGAATGTGTCACAGCCACGTGCAGGGGTGAGTGCAAACTACAAAAGTGCTGGAAAGGCATGGAGACTGCTATCAGTCTCCATCTGAGAGAATATATCGCTGAATCAGCATCAGAAGTTACGACTGGAGTGAGGCAGCAACAGTTTCCTGTTTAGGATAAAAAACAATTCATATTCTGACAAGTGATTTAGTTTGTCAAAAATCTGAACATAATGTGGTCCAGAAAACTTAGACATCATTCCTTCTGAAGAGTCAGGACTTTCTAACAGTATTTTAGACAAACTGCATTTCATGAAGCTTCTATTTTTAGAACTCTTAGAATTTCCAATCAATTGTGACATATGTGCAAGATGAAGGTTTTATCACCTTTTTGTACTACATGCAGAAAACATACAAATGCTTTAATGCTTTTGTTGGAATATTTACCTACAGCATTTTAATACCAATATTATGGCTCCTTGAATAATCAGAGAACTCCAAAATAATCATAGAAAAGCATTTTGTCAGGCAAATAACCATAGGAAAATAAAGGTGGCTGGGAGGACTTTATCAACTAACCCAACCTCCTGCCCAAGGCAGGGCTGACTTCCCAGCCAGGTAAGGTGGTTTCACATGTATATGCAGGGCCCAGTGACTCAAATAACAGCAGGAAGGGACAGGCCCCCTGCACCAGCTCCCAGGCCTATGGAACAGTGCTCTCCTGTTCAGTGCTCTGTTCAGATCTGTGTTCGAATGCCAGAGGATGTTGGTCATCCCTCAGTGACACCAAGACTCAACATGCAGGCACTGCACTCGTGCACCTTGCACCCATTGCTATTTAACTGCCCAGACCAAAACCAGATTCTGTCAGCTAAAAGCTTAATTTGAAGTGTTCTTGTTTAAAAAGTTAATGCAAGGACATTTTAAAATAATGCTATTTTAACCTTGTAACTCCTTTATGCATATGGAGCTAATGTATTTGAACTCAGCAAGTTCTGGATTGAAACTCAGTTGATAACAAGGGAGGGAGGGAAAAGTGAGGAAAGGAAAGCTACATGTCAGTAAAATGAAAAGGTCTGAAGATACTACCAAGGTGTCTTGAGTGTGCAGATCTGTAAATATGACACTTCCCACTCCAGCAGACAGACTTCTATGCTCTAACTTCTTCAGAAAACAGATGCACAAAAGGCCAGGGACATTGACAATCAATACTCCCTGCCTGAGTCAGGAAAATAAGCCCTCATCTCTTCTGAATCAGAGGAGCAGTATTTATTTGTTTGCATTTAATGCTTTCCAAACCTAAAGTCATTCCCTCCACGTCAGTGCACCTAACATCGAGGAGCACTAAGAACACAAAAAATTCAGCAGAGCCTGAGTGCATGTGGCGTTTCTGAAAGGGAGCAACAGGAACCGACTGCCTCACTGAACCTGCAATTACCTTCCATCTGCCAAATTTCTTTATCTGACACAGTTCAGCTAACTAACAATTTTCTTCCCTTTAGATTTAAATTAAAAAATAAATAAACACTGACAGTGCTGGGAGGTTGGTGAGAATGTACCTTTATCCGAAGGAGCTATTGGTGCATCCACAGCAGCAAACACTGCTAGTTTAGCTTCATCAATATCTTCTTGTGTGAATTCTCCAGATTTGGCCCATTCAACTGCTTTTTCAAATGTTTTCAAGGTGGCTAACGAATTTGGATCTCTTAGAAGAAAAAGAAAATATAAAATTAATTACTTCAGTCTTACAAAATGAAAAACAAAAGTTGCTTTGTTCTCGTAACAAATTTGTTCTCATAAGTAAATTCATAATTTACTCTGCCTCACACAAACATACATGGGGTCAAACAAATTATAAACTTCCTTTTTATGCACAAAAAAGGTTTTGGGGTTTGTTTTGTTGTTTTGGTTTTTTTTGCCCCAGAAGAAAGTAGCATTACTAACCACACAGATTTGGAATTTCAGATACAGTGGGGCAGAAGTTCAATTGCCTCAATGTAGTTCCAAGACTACTTTGTGTGCAGAGAAGTGGTGCAGTAACAGCTGGTCAGGTAAGCCAGCACTGTTCACAGTGGGCCCAGAAAGCACCACTGCCATTACTGCCCACACCAGGAATATTTATGATATGCTGGCTGTATCTCTTCTCTGAGTTGCTCCTCCTGCCACACCTGTTTTTACTCTCTGTAAAACAGGTGCCACAGGTTAACTGCTACTGGCAAGTTAAGGACTACTGCCAGGACAAGTCCTACCATGTTGAAGCTTCACAGAGAGGCCAGGCTGCTCCAACTTCAGCTGGGAATCCTGTGCTAGGCTGCCTTTGGGCTAGGAAAATGACTGAGGCCAGGACTCCAGCCACATGACATTTCCAGGGGGGATTACAACTATTCTCTAATACCTCCAGTTCAAATTTCATCTGAAAGTGCCTTGGTAAGCCAAATACAAGATAACTGTTCAGACTGGCAAAAAGGGGGAAAAGAAAAGAATGAGGAAGCAGTTCTAGCCCATCACCAGCAATGCTTTCTGCTGAATCTCTCATGATTCCAGCCAGTCACTGAAGGAAGCTGTTTGATTTCAAATTCAGGACCTTAGGGAACATCACCATTCTACTTCATGGTCTCAAATGTAGAGTAGTCTTGAATTCCCTTTTTAGGGCCTCCTCAACCCAGAAAGAAACAAGTGAAAGCCAGTTTTACATCAATCTGATAGCAAGACAGTAAACATCAAAGTAAAGAGATGCAACAGTGGTTGCCACCAGCAGAGATAAATTAAGCTTTCTCCAGGACACAAACAAGAGAAAGCAAGGAGGGGTTTATCAGGCAATCTAACTTCATCAGCACTGAATCACTTTATTTCATTCCTTTTATTTCACTTCTTCTGGAAAGACTGCTGCAATTAAGTCAAAAGGAAGATAGAGCTAAGTGCAGTCAGTGTCCCACTCAGCCATGAACAGGAAAGAATAAATCCACTGGTTACCTGTAGGAGTAGAAAGTGAATATGCCATTGTGACTAAGTTTAGCACCTCCACCATAAGCCCCTCCTTTCTCTCTGATTTCTGTGTGCAGGAATTTAGCTGTCATCAACCGTGCGAGAATTCGAAGGCTGGGATGAGAGAAACAGAAGCATCAAAAATGTTAAGTGACCTGGACAACAATATTCTCAACTTCTCTAAAACTCACCAAGATCCTCATTTGCAATGCATTGCTTCTTGTGATCTCCAACAGCAGCGACAGCAATAGTCAGTATTTAATAACAGCTGAATAATGTCACATCACTGTAAGAGTGGCACTGCTCCAGAACATTCCTTGACCATTTACATTCATTTCCCTTTAATGAAATACAAGAGCAGTGTCCCAAGCTTTGTTACATGCAATAGGATTGTCACCTCAGGACACATCCAAGTAGGCAGGGCTATTTATTCCAAGGTAGGGGATACTTAATTTCAACATTTACAAGGCTTCTCTGGGCCTGGCCATGCAACAGTTGCTTCACAAAGATTTTCTGACAAATGCACTGTGAACCATTTTCTATCAAAACTCCTTTTTCTGCAGTCAGCCCAACCCTCTCCATTTTGCTCTGTGCTATGCAGCATGCTGAGAAGCTCCCTGGCTCCCTGAGGCTCTGCTCACCTGGCATAGTCTGCAGCTGTGTAAGGAACTGTTCGAATGCATTCCCCAATATAGTTCACTGGGAAGGGAAGTACAAAATGGGTCTTCATCTGGCATGGCTTGAAAGTAGGATCCTAAGAGAAGAGCACATCATTGTCACAGTTAGAGGAGACAATTTATACATCTGAGAACTCTTCTTTGAGAGCTAGGAAATTCTGCCAAACCTACAAATGCTAAAGTTGCCACTTACCCTACTCTGCAACCAGGGACATTTCACTTGTGCCTGTATCAGCAATCCAGTACACAGAATTGCCTTGCAAAACTAAAGTAGAGGGACACTGTGCATCAGCTACCCATCCTTGTTTTTCAGCTTCTCAGTTCTGCAGATTTTGAATCCCTACCAAGCAGCTTGGGTTTGGATATGGATCTACTTTGATTGAAATGTGTTCATAACTCTCCACTTCTATGTCACTTATGTACATGGTCACCTCATCGTATCTCAATCCATCCACTAAATTCTAGACATCAAAAACAGAGTCAGAAACTGTAACCCACAAAAAAGTGAACTATTTATGACTGCAGCTGTAGTACATCCCCTGCAGTAAATTCAAATTCTTACACCACCACTTCAAAACTTCCAGTCCTCTGCAGAGCTCACCTCTTTGCTTCTTTCGCACATACACCCGCCTGTATGCTCACTGAAGCAAGAGCAGATCCTTACACACCTACAGTAGCTTTTATTCTGCCATTTCAGAACTCCCCATCCTTTCTTAAATTCAAAAACCCCATTCCCAGCCCCTCACACTACTCTGGCTGGGCCCAGCACAACAGTGTATTTACAGCACTGGTCAGCAGCAAAACTGTGGGCTGAGCTCTCCCTGGCCCTCTCTTCTAAAAGGAGAACTCAAGCTATGCCAAGCTGCTTTTCTTTCCTGTAGCCAGATACAGATTTTAATTTTCACTTAATTGTCACTAATTCTCTTCTGTCAGGTGTCATTCACATTCAGAATGCTTTAGGGAGGAGACAAAGGAAAGGAAAGACTAACTGGAAGTGATTAAGTTTGATGGTGAGTTGTGGAACTGAAGGGCATGAATTCTGTTCAGTGCTGTGCTTCTGTAACAGCTCAAGATGGACCATTAGCCTCAGTAACAGCCCTGGAATACCAATATCCCCCATCAAAAATGTACTTACATTAACTAATTTCCTTGTGATCTGCAACCCAGAAGCCTTTTCACTTCCCACGGGTTTCACTTCTGAAGATTTCTATAAGAGACCCAGTCCTCATATTACAACATGATTTAACAATTTAGACCAAGACTACCACAAATGCAACCCCTTCTACTCGAATCACTTTAAGGCAATCATCAAATCATGCCTTCACAAACATAAGCAGGATACTTGATTACTTCTTTATATTTAGTAAACAAATGTCAAATAAAGTAATTTGGCACTGAGAGAAGCCAAGACCAAGATCAAATGAGGCCCATAAAGTTTCAAACTATCATTTCACTCATGGGTAGGGAACTGGGAGCTTATTCCAGTCTCATCAGAAATCAAGACAGATCTGTGTATCGACAGAGTAGATCCTTTGTCAACTCCACTGAATCAAGCATATTTTGTGCCAAATGTCCTGAACACACTGATAATAAAACAAATTCCTATGCAACTGAGGAACTGCACATCATGCCCTATTTGCTTTTGGCCAACATTTCAAATAAAGGTCAGCTAAAAAAGAAGTTACAGTTTTATGCAACAGGGAAAGGAAGTTTTTTTCCATATCCCAAGCCAAAGCAGAAACGTCAGGGTAAGGCTTAACAGCTGATCTACAGCATTTCTGTTGTCTACTTGATTGCAGTGAGGACACTCTGTGGCAAAACACACAGCAGCTGATCACAGAGCTGACTCCTGCAGGTTTCTTCAGACATCTTTGAAAGGACACAGCATTTGAGTTCAAACAATCTCCTGATCGCACAAATGGTCATGACATGATCAAGTCAACTGCATTTGATGCCCCAGTCACAAATGACATAATTTCTCACCTCAATCACATGGGGACGAACAGGTTTTCTCTCTTTTTTACTTCTAGCTATGCCCTTTAGAAATTTCTCTACTTCTTTAGATGCTTCTGGTAACTGCTGAGGTGCTGCATTCACTGAACATCTGTCAAAAATACATACCAAGTTTTTAAATATGGTTTTGTGTTTTCAGTCTTTTATAATTTGTACCACTTTGTCTTTTCAAACTTTTTCTATTAATTCATCTGGATGTTAGGTCAGCAATCTCTGCTAATCATTAACACAGAGAAAAGCAAAATACTCATAATCCAGCATCTGATGTGGAAAAAAAAATAAAATCACAGTCCAATTCTGTTCAAAAAATTCAATTCTCCTTTGCTTGACCTAAAACACTTTCAGACCAGAAGCTGAGCAGTAGCTGTCAAACCACTTCTGTGCAGGACTATCTCAGTTTTGCAAATAAAAATGTCCCTAAAGGAAATCAATGCCCCTTGTATCCTCTCTTTACAGGCAGCCCTACCATGGTTTTGAACAGTACAGATATTTACATAATTTAATTTATCACTGCATGCTTCACAAAACAAAACTTTGCAATTTATGCCACTTCCAAGAAACACATTTTTGAAACTAACACATCTGACATTAAACACTTTAATGTGCCCTCTTTACTTTTTCCAATATATGCATAAAGCAGGTTTCAGAAAGTCACTGCTTTCTTTTAGGAGAAAAAAAATCCAAAACAAACTGTATTCAACTCTTACAACACAGTACGACAGTATTTATCTAATGGGCACCTTGAAGGGGAAAAAATAAAGGCAGAATTTTGAGAATTTCTGTAAAATCACACAGGCTACTTACAAACTTTGGATACAACAGTTACCTATGAAATTTGCTATAAAAGTTTCTCATACCAATTAAAAACTGAATAAAATGAGCTACCACAGCTACCACTCTGTAGGCAAGGAGAATTTAAATTAACATTTTTGTAGTTTTTCCACAGACTTCCTGTTTCACAAAACCCCAGCACACAATAAGGTGCACTGAGGAAAGCATATTCACAGGCCATGGCCTCTCTTTAACCAAAATGCCCCTTTTCTTTTAAGCTGGGACCCACCTGATGTTGTCACTATTTAATAAATACTTCTTAATGCGTGGCAGTTTGCGTAGAATTGGTTTAATATCAGACATCTCTGCTATTCTTTTCATCAACTTCACCTGTGCAGGGAAGGCAGAGACTACAGATCAAATCATCAGAAAGAACTAGCAAAAACTAGCATGCAATTCCACAGTGGAGGATTTGGGCCTTGCTGAAGGGTATTAACTTTTCACCTGATCCATCCCACTGAACATTTCCTGCAGTTCTCCAGAAGGTGTAAGGTTTTTGCTGGCTCTAATAGAGGCATATAAATGTCCACAATCTGGAATGCCATTTGACAGCTCCTGGGCAGTCTTCTTAACCAGCACTCTGAAATGTTCTTCCTCCTCAAATCTTGGGCTGAAAAAGAACAGAAGCAGGTCTCATGCAAAAGGACATTAATGAATTTATTATACTGAATCATTCATCATCCCAAGCTCAACAAAGTGCTTTTAAACTGTTGGTTGTCCATTTAATATAGTCATGCCATTGATGCAATATGTAAGTTTGGAAAGACATTAGAGATAGAACTATGAAAAGAAATCCCAAGGTAGGATCTCTAAGAAAAGGAGAATGGTTGGGGGAAGAGTGAAAAAGAGAACCCCAAAAGACATGCAAACCCACAAAACAAACAAAACCCAAAGTACTGTACTTGTTAAATATTTCACTCCATAAATGCATCATGTCTGGCAGATTTCTATCCAAGCACAGAGATGAAAAGAGCACACCCTGAAGGAAAAAATAAAAAACAAAACACAAAAAACCCTTCACACAAGACAACCAAAGCAATGGCCCAAGAAATGCACAGTAATTTTTTATGGAAGTGATGCAATGATGCAAACACATCACAAAATCACTCTAATGCAGGCTGTGCTCCTGAAGTCAGAGCAGACATGAAATGTGACTGCTCTTCTCACAAAGCAAGCCTGGCAATTCCTCAATTCCTCCTTCTCAACAGTAAGCAACAATTCAAAAACAAAATTTTGCATTTTTACCCGTGAAGTACAAATAAAACTTTCTGGGGTACACCTTCCTGTAAAGGAATCCCCCCAATTTAACTCCAGGATCAATGGGGATATGGCCCTCAGGAAGTCTGAAAAAATCTCAAGAAACACTGCCAGAACTGTTATGCCCAACACCTAGACCTAATGATCCTGCAAACAGTGACATAACACCTTAACAGCAATCTCTGTGTGTAACACACCATTCTGTCCCCAATCCTCTGCTTCCAAAATATTTTGGAGCACTCAAAAATATGCTAACAGATGCTAGTGAAGCATTGCCTTAGACAGAACACCCACATCAAGCACTCCCCTTAACAGAAAATACTGGGTTACTGTAAATAGCTAATTTATGTTTTACAAGAAAGGCAGGAGACCTTTTATACACAAAGTTTTCAATGCACATTAGCCGAGCCTCTACCTGTAAGCCCTGACTGACCCTTAACTACAGAACTGTTATTGCAAGTGTAACATCTGCAAGGGAATGATTAATCTACCTGTTCATACACATCCAGGTGTGAATCATCTGGAATGATATGTGGGCTGACAGACATACCACCTGTTTTTAGTTCTATTTTCTGGGCCTGTTCCCTGTAATCAAGGGCTCCACATCCCATCCTGTGAAAAACAAGAGAGATTTGTTTCCATTTTCAATGTATGCCAAAACCAGGATCCATGTGGCATTTGCAAAGTAGTCTGTTTAGGACAATACTAATTTACCAACTAAACAGTTTGGGGCATTTCCAAGCAAACATAATATTTCATGCCTTATAAAAGCTTCACACTGAGCTTTTCAATTAAACCACCCTATTAATTTAAAATGTTGTATTAAAAACTGTGCTTTATGTGCAGGCTTGGTACCAACATATGAACTACATTAATAACATGACATAAGCTGTTAGCACCAATAAAAAGAACATATTCCTCCCAGGTCACTTGCTATGCTCTGTGCTCCTCCTTCCCCTGTGATGGGGTCACTGTTTCTGTGACCACATGGAGAAACTGGACCAGAAGTCTATTCAAGTGAAAACTCTAATTTCTGCTAGGCTATTTATTTATAGGAATTTTCCGATCTGTTCAGGGAATGTCTGTGTTGATGCTGAGCAACCAGACGATGCAGAGAGTGATGGAGAAGAGGAAACAAGTTGGCAGCTCTGTGGGGAAGAGAGAAGACAACTTTCTGCAGGAAGTCAACTTACAGCATTTCCCTTCTATGGTCAGAACAGATGCTGAAATTATTAAAGGCGCTATTATTTTGGCAAACTGTATTAAAGCCTGTTGCTTCAGCTTCTAAGAAAGTAAACCTCTCACTTGGTAATGACGTTGCAGAAGAGTGGCACATATGGTTTGAGCTCCTCAGGAAGGGTGTTCAGGCTGGAAAGAGCTCGGAAATAAACAACCCCATTGGTTGGCTGAGCACAGTACTGCACAGGAATTTCATCAGCTAGGCATAAAAACACAAAAGCAAAGAATAACCAAAGCTTCCTGCTATAAACACACAAAAGCAAAACCATTTCTCTCAAGAACTTTCCCTTAAAAATCATTTTCTGTTGGTGTTTCAGAGCCACCTTTGTTTAAATTTTGCACCTTATACTGAACACTGGACCAAAGGGGTTTTATTGTTTCTGTCCATCACAAGGTAATGGGACACCTGGACAATTTCAAATATGACCCATTAGGAGAGTTCTCTTCTCAGAGGTAACATTCAAATAAAAGAACTAGTAATTTGTTTCTGAACAAGTCAAGAAATTTTTCCCTCTTATTTTTGCTGTGATCACTTGAAAAGTTGAAGAAAGCAAGTTCCTGCACTCTACACTCTTCCTAAGCCAAGCCATTAGAACATACTAGAATTTTCACAAAACCAGGTCGTTTTTTGCATCAAAATTATACGGTCTTGACACTTGCTGGTAATTTTTGAAGAAAAATGTCTGTTAGAAATACACTACACAACAGCATTTACCTGCAAGATTTTGACAGAACTGTAACAAAATTCAGATCTACCATCTCCTATCAATCCAAGGGGAAGCCACTAGCAAAGCAAGGAAAAACTTGCACTGAAGTTATGAGCAATGATAGTCATTTAGCTTTTTCCCATGGCTCCTGTACATCATATTCTGTAAAAAATGGGTAGGGAGGGAGGACAGCAAGGTTTGCTGCACCAGCTCCCAACAGTGCTGCAAGCTGGATACGCCTTTGGAAAGTAGGGATATTGCTCAAAAGCACTGAACGTGCCACCCAGAGACTCCTCTGACTGTAGGGCAAGGTAGGAGCATGCCTGTGGCAGAAGTTGGCACCAGGAGCTCCTGACAGCCCTGGGAAGGGCAGGAGGCTGTTCCATGTTGCCCTTCAGAGGCTTTGTGGATCCACTGCAGTGCCTGCCCAGAGCTGCTGGGCTGGAGGAAAAGGAGCATAACTATGGAGCACAGGTCCCTGTGCTAGGCAAGGGGCAGCAGCTGGGCCAGCAGCCAGGAACAACCCAACAGTGCTGCTCTTTGGAACATGAGACAGGGCTGACACCAACCTGTGAGTGTTGTCTCCAGCACAGTGAATGGGATTTTGGGCTCGATGTCGGACACTTTTAAAGCTGGGAGACAAGAGGTATCCTGAGGTTTGCTTTGGAGAGCAATCAATTCCAAACCTAGTAAGGAGAGAATACTAGTTTGTTTTCAGCTTTAAATGAAACTAAAAAGATAAAACCTACTGAGATGATGCAGATCAGAAAAACGCAAGAGTCAAGTCTGGAATCTTCTATCTACAATTTGGAAAATATTTTGCTAAAGCAAGTTCTGCAGATTATCATGTAAAAACAAGAAACAGAACACTTGAACACTCTTGTTAAATTGTCTTTCTAATCCCCTCTTCACAACCTGTTTACAGGTAACATGCAATTTAATCCCTGAAGTGACACCTGTCAGTCAGCTCTGAACATCGACCCAGACGTGGCAGATAAGCTTCTTTCTAACCCAATCCCCACCAGTTCTTACTCAAGTAGTCTGTCAGAACACCGATGCAGCTAAATTGTTGTGATTACTTTCACATTTCAGCCTTTCAAATTCCAGCTGGTCACCTCTGAGTACTCTCCAATTTATCTTTTAAGCAGAAAGCCTCCTCTGATTTTGTACTCTCCTATCTCGTCTTGCACCAAAGCTTCAGAAGATTAGTGCCATACTTTTGGAGGATTTCTGTGACTAGACCACTGCTTTTATTAAATTAGATGACTGCCTATGGTTTGCCAGTGTAAGTTATTCTCCAGAATAAGTTAAACACAGCATTACTTTTATAGCTGGCTTTTAAAGCAGAAAACATAACAAATAAAACCACAAAATCTAAGTTTTGTAGAAGTATGGAGCAGACCTCATGCTGATAAATAAAAATGATGGTATATAAGTATCTGAAGAGGGTGCCAAGAAGATGGAGCCAGGCTCTGCTCATTGATGCTAAGCAACAGGAGGCAAAGGGTAGAAACTGATGTACAAAAAGTTCCAACTGAATGTGAGGAAGAAATTCTTTACTGTGTGAGTGTCCATGTACTGGAACAGGTTGCCCAGGGAGTGTGCAGTGTCCCTCACTGGAGATATTCCAGAACCATCAGGATGCAATCCTGTGCCATGTGCTCTGGGATGTCCCTGCCTCAGCAGGGAGTTTGGACCAGATTGTGGTCCCTTCCACACTGTGGTCCCTTCCAACCTTACCCATTCTGGGATTCTGCGAATTTATCTTCCACGTAGAGCAAGTTAACATGGGACAGAATAAGTAGATTGGTATTTTAAAACAATTTCCTTTCTTCTGCCCTAATGGAGACATTGAACATACACATCCAGGTGTTAATCACTGGAATGATGATTTTTGAGTGTTAAAACTAACGGAATATACCAACCACACACTGTAGTGTAAGCCCTGCACTGTCCTGTAACACATATACACAAATTTCCAACAAAAAAACTCCATCCCGTTCAGAGTAAATGCTGGAGAGTGACTGAGAATTTAAGGTATTCTACAGAACGCCAGCTAAGAAAGTGTCGCTTTAAGCATTAACACAAACAAAAATGTGAAAAATCAAGTTAACCTTTTTCAAATATCTGGGTTTTTTCTTCTTCAGAAAGTGCATTGACCTTTTTTTCCAGTTTTTCTGCTTCCATTTGAGCTTGTTTATCATAGTAGTCCTCCTCTGGACTCATTGACAGGGTCAATTTGTGCGGATTATCCTGTAGGAATATATCCCAAAACAACGTGTTATTAATTCTGAGGGCAAGTTCCTTGCCTCAGATTATTGCTTCACCAGCAGCAGATAAAAACACTCTGTGCATCACTTGGCTTGCATGTTATCAAAAGTATCACAAACACAGTCTGAACTCCTGGTTTCATACAGAACAAGCTGCTGCATGGGTGGGAAGAGGCTGCTCACCGCAAGAACAAGCACTAACAACCTTCTGTGAAGTTTCAGTATAGAGTCAGAATCCCTCAACAGCACACAGTACTCATTAGTTTAATTAAATCAAGGTTAAAAAACTACATAACACTGCAGAGCAACATGCCCTAAATTTTATCTGGAGAGTGTTCCAAGATGGGCAATTTTGTTAAATCCAGGAGGGTTTGGTTAAACACCTCTTTCAACCTGCCCAAGCCTGAGTGCACAGAGATCCCATATGATGTAAAATGTGCATGTCTTATCCTGCTCAGAAATGCTTTACACATTAGACTTGCTGCCACAAAACTCCAGGCATTATGCAAGTGTCACAACTGCTTTTGAACTCTTCTTTGTTTATCCCAGACTGTGGAATTTTAATATCGGAATTACTCAAGCAGCTTCCATTTTCCATAAAAGGAAAGGAAGGCTAGTCAAAAGACAGTGACCTCAAAACCTGCCCATTTCAATGTAGGAGTCAAACAGCAACATCTGTCACTGACAGACACCACCAATAATTTGGGACAATGTAATCGGATTCTGTTTTGTGTGCTTATCTCACCCGTGCCTGTGTGGAAAGGCTACAGAAACCTGACTAGAGAGTTAAAGAGGGAAATGCAAAATTAACCAGCAACAGCAAAATGGACAGGATGAATGGCATTCTCTCCCTTGCTCTCTGCCTGCCTGTTTCAATAATTTCCCAGCACAAGGTACAAGAGTGAATCATCTTCTGACATAAAAACATGCAGCTGTTCTCATCATTTCCTAGAGAGTCATGCTTCTGCCTCAGCCCCCTCATCAGAACTTCAAAATAAAGAACATTCACAAAAACACTGCACCTGTATTTCCTCCCTACTGAAGCCAAAACTTTAACAGCTCCCTACTACCTCCAGACACTAATAATGCCTTTAGGAAAACCGATTTCAATTTATGCCACTGTCTCTTGTTGCCTGTGAGTGTAGCAGAACCAACACTTACTCAATGTAGATCAGGGTGGCAGTTACTTGTAACAGATCTGCCTTTGAAAGCAACTTAAACAAGTTGACTAGGGGGAAAAAAAAAGGAAAAAAACCCAAAATCCCACCAATAAAACAACAACCAAAAAGCAAACAAAAACCAAGCCAGACAATGAAAATTAAAAAATCCTGAACCACTTTTGCACTGCTGTCACTGGATTTTTTTTTTTCTGGCACTAATTCAGGGCTTCAGAACCACTCCACGTTATAATGCCTTTACTGGCTTTGTTTTACTTTATTTCTGCAAGAGCTCCAGAACATATGGAGAGCAAAATAAGAAAAAAGAGCAGAAAGTAATTGGCACCGACAGCAAAATTCAGACAGAGGTTCAATGAACATGAGGAGCACCAAGACAATCTTATTTGTAAACAAATCCTTTTCAAGTAAAAGGAGATACACCTCGCTATGTCAATACTAAGGAACCCATAATTAGGTCTGCAATTCTCTGCTGACATCTGAACTTCTCATTAGGAAACACCCACCTGCCCTTCTAGAGTATTAGGAATCACAGTTTGGTAAAGCATTAGCATTTCATCAGTGTTCTATTAAGTATGGTTCCAAATGACTAAGCAGGTAAGTTTTTTTTTCTGCAGTTTGAAAAGTTTTCACACCAACCATTTAAAATTAACGTGCTTCATTCAAATGTGCTGCTGTTCAATCTACACCTAGAAACAGGCAATATGGTGATAAAAATGAGCCTTCAGTTTAATTTAAATACAAAATTGTAACTTAAAAATTAATACTGAAGATAGTTTTCCACAAATTTGCCTACCTTAAAATATGTTTTAACTTTTTCCTGAAGAAATGTGGGATTTTCTTTAAGACACTGCCTGAACTGAGAGACTTTATCTGCAATCTTCAGAAGCTCCACTGGATCCCCATCTTGATTCCAGCACGAGGCTATGTACTGAATGGGAAACAATCATTAGTAAGCAGGACCATCCATCTGCATTTCTTTGACAGCATTTGTGTTCCAAAACCACCTTATTATTTATATTTGAAAAGCAGACATATAATGAGGACACCAAATGTATTTGGAGGGGAAAATAGACTGTTCAGATTAAAGTTCTATTCCATCACCCTCTGTCCCATTCCCTCCATTCCTGCCTCTAATTTTATCATACCAAACCACCACTTTTTTTATTATTACTTTTTTTTTTTGCAAAGGTGTGTATATGTGTATTCTGGAACTATACTAAATATACTGCAATAATCTTTCCTCCCTCACATTCAAAAGAAATTAATTTTTTAGCTCAAGAAAGAAGGAAAACAGGAACAGGTGGTAGAGACAAAGTAGTACATATATACTACAGTCTACCCACTTCTTGTATCAGTCATATTAAATGATTTATAGGAAGAGAATTCAATGCATGTAAAATACATAAAATACTTTGGACTCTGTAGAAAGAAGATACGAAATAACCAAATATATTTCCAGGATATTTCCTTGGGAAAGTATATTCTAGTTGTGTTCTCTAATTTGAGACTACTGAGGTTGCTCAAGATGCTATTGAAAGTTCTTCAAAAACTCCACAGTGCAAGCTACCAAAAACTTCTAAATTTCTACTCCGTATGAATGGGGGAAAATGAAAACAAAGCAAATTATAAAAATCCCAAGATATATGAAAGAAAAAGCCTTTAATAGGCTTTGTATGGAGAATAAATGCATTATAACTGTCAAAACCACCTTCTCTTTTCCTACCTCTTTAATTACAAAGAGGTATCATAAGTCTCCAGCCTTTTTTAGTAATAACTATGTTTATCTATTCTTTGAAAATTGCCTAATATGATATAAAGAATAGTATTTTTTTAGAACATGCTTGATTTAATTCTTTTGAAATAAAAGTAGTCACTCCTTATTTGAGGCTTCTGTGGGGTCATTACAACAATTCCATGCTGGTTCTCAGTGGGCAACCTTTATCTAAGAGCATTGTCCAAGCAGCTTTGGAACACTGACAGTCTTGGGGCCGTGACAACTTCCTCGGTGTCACGTTTTACCCTGGCTGTCAGCTCAGCTCCACACAGCCACTCACTGCCCTGGCAGCAGGATGTGGGGGAAGGATCAGCAGGGTGAAAGTAAAGAGACTTGCAGACTGAAATAAAGGCAGTTTAAGAGGTAAAGCAAAAGCTGTTCACAACCAGAGCAAAACAAGGAATTCATTCCCTGCTTCCCATGGGCAGGCAGGTGTTCAGCCATTCCCAGGACAGCGGGACTCCACCACACAAGTAATGGTCACTTTGAAAGACAAACCATCACTCCAAACATCCCCTCCTCCTTTCTTCTTCCCTCAGCTCTTACTCCTGAGCATGGTGTGGGACATCCCTTGGGTCATTTGGGGTCAGCTGTCCTGTACTGTCCCCTCCCAGCTCCTCGCCCATTACCATGCTCCTCACTGTCAGGGTGAGAAGCAGAGAAGGCCTGGACATGGTGTCAACACTGCTCAGCAGTAATGAAAACATCCCTGTGTTATCAGCACAAACCCAGAACACAACTCCATTCCAGCTACTGGGAAGAGCTTTAACTCTATCCCAGTGAAAACCAGCACATTTGGAGAGCTTATTCCAATGTTTGACTACGCCCTTGTGAAGTTTTTTCCTAATATCAGGTGACTGATGTCACCTATCTTGACTTTCCTAAGACCTCTGAAAGTCCCACACAACATCCTTCATCTCCAGATTGGAGAGATATGGATTTGATGGATAGACTACTGGATGAATAAGGAATTGGCTGGATGGCAAGGTGCAAGCAGTTACAATCCAGTGGCCAGCATCCAGAGGGAGATCAGTAACAAGTGCTGCCTGTCCCTCAGGGCTCCCTACTGGGCCCCCAATACTATTCAAAACCTTCATTAATTTCACAGCCAGTGGCACTGAGGGCACGCTCAGCAGGTTTGCAGATGACACCAGCTGAGAGGTGTGGTTGACATGCTGGAGGGAAGGGATGATATCCAGAGGGACCTGGACAGGCGTTGGGAGTGGACTCCTGTGAACCTCATGAAGTTCCAGAAGGCCAAGTGCAAAGGTCCTGCACCGGGGCTGGGGCAATGACCAATAATCAGTGCAAGTTTAGTGATGAAAGCTTTGAAAGCAGATCTGCAGGGAAGGGCTTGGGGATACTGGTAGATGAGAAATTGGAAATGAGACCACAGCATGCAATCACAGCCCAGAGAGCCAACTGTATCCTGGGATGCATCAAAAGAATCAGGGCCAGCAGGTCGAGAGAGGTGATTCTTTCCCTCCACTCCCATCAGACCCCACCTGAAGTGCTACATCCAGCTCTGGGGCCTGCAGTGTGAGATAGACATTGACTTGTTACAGTAGATCCAGGAGTAGATCCATGAGCGTGATCAGAGGGCTGGAACACCTCTCCTGCAAAGACATGCTAAGAGACTTGGGGCTGTTCAGCCTGGAGAAGAGGCAGCTTCAGAGAGACCTTACTGTGGCCCTTCAATATATGAAGGGGGCTTATATGGAGAGACTTTTTACCACATCCTGTACTAACAGGACAAGCAGTAATGGTTTTAAACTAGAAGAGGGTAGATTTAGATTGGTCATACAGAAGAAATTCTTTACTATGAGGGTGATGAGATAGTGGAACAGGTTGCTGACAGAAGCTGTGGATGGCCCCACCTCTTTAAGTGTTGAAAAGGGCTTTTAAGTAACTGGATCTAGTGAATGATGGCCCGAGGTTGGAACTGGATGATCTCCAAAGACCCCTTCCAACCCAAACCACTCCATGATTCTGTGATCACTTTAGTGATAACCAGGTACCTTCCAAGCCCTCTTCAAGGTCAACTTCTAACACATGCTTCAGGGACAGAAACTGAAATATAATCCTCATCTATGGGAGTATTAATATTAAATGCTGCAAGACTAGCCCCTAAAACCAAGAAATTTCTAAGTGCTTTCTGTTCTAGAATGATGGCCTAACACTTGAAATTTCAAATTCCAAGACTTAAAAATGTTGAAATAAAGTATATGCATAAATATTTCATCAGACAGAATTACTCACAACATCTGAAGACATGCCAGAAAGCACTAGCTATCCAAGTCAGGAATATTTTGCCAGATTTACTATGAAACATGACAGGCACTTAAATATCCACAATTTACCTATTTGGCTGCATGGCAATCTGATTTACAAACCTCCTGTTAATCCAGGGTTCTGCTTCTTTGCCTAACTGAATATATTAAGGAATGAAATCCTGCTCATGCAAACAATATACATCACTTGAGAGACAGAAAGCAAAAGAGCCACTAAGGAGCTGAAGGTGCTGCAGAGCAGAAAGGAACAGAGGACATTAGAGAATGAGTGGTTTCAGGAGACCCTAATTTCCACACTGGCTGCAAACACTGCAGCTCACTCACTCCAAACCTAAGATGACTTGCAGACTTCTTCAAGATACCACATTCTGCTGTGAAACTTGTTTTCCATTAACAGTTTGGTATCAAAATTTAAGGCCAGGAACTGAATTAGTGTACACTTTCCCTTGTGAACCTAGAAATTAACTTACAGCAGAACAACCCTAAATGGCCTAGAAAAATACAGTCCTTCTGTTTGGCTTTTAGAAAATACACAGGCGTCCAGCCAAAGCATACAGTTCTGAGAGCCAGTATGATATGCCCCTCACAGAAGTAACCAGTGCCACTGCAATCAAAGCTACTATTCAGGCAAAGACAACAGGCTCACTGCACAATTAACTCATACAGTGAGAAGTCCAGAGATAGTCTGACAGCTACTCAAAAGAAAGAAGAAAGATGTACACAAGACAACAAAGGAAGAGCCCTTAAGTGAAAAGAGCCTACAAAATGACCCCATATTTTATAAAGACATAGGCAATAGGTATTTTTTATCTATTTCTCAAAAAAAAACCAGACTTACAGATGTCAAGGCAAGTCCAAAACTTGTAGACTGATGCTTTAACTGGATTTCAATTTTGTGAAGTAGAGCTTCAATCCTATCTTCCTCAAATCCTTTCCTTTGGGAAGGGGTGGTAAGAAAAGGAAATCATATCCATTAACACTAATCACCTTAAGTGAAGTTATTAAAATTAATTATTATATCGATAAAGGAAGCATTACAACATAATGTCTTTCACAAAGAAAATTTTTTTCTAAAGAAAAATTTTTTCACGTTGTGCCATTTAGAGAAACTGAACCAATATCGTTAAACTCCTGAAGGTTATGCTGATGAGAATAAGCTATAATAAAGGAAGTAGCAGATACAAGTTTTAAGAATATTGAACAATATTAGTGCTGCTTTGGTGCCTTTATTGCAATATAATTAAATTTTTAAGGTATGTTATTATATACAAGTCTCTATTATTATATGCCTATATATTAATACATTAATACCTAAAACACTGTAAGAACTAACAGTGTTCTTAAAAATTTAGCATTACTCACGCAATAACTTCATCCACTGTTCTATCAATGATCTGTTTCACAGTATCAATGTCTCTTTCAGCTATACCCTGTAGACCCACACTGAAATAAGCTTCTCTTGTTGAGCCATTAAACCTAGAATAAAATATACTCAATTCAGTGACAAGTACTAGAACTTAAGCATTAAAGCTGCCAACACAGGCAGGAGAAGGGGAAAAACACCCTTCATTTCCACATACACACAGACACAAGATTTTAAAAGCTAGATAGAAAGTAAAATAATTACTAAAAAGGCAAGAAATGGAACTTAAAAGCATTTTTTGTTCAATTTCAGTAGTAGTAGCCCCTGTTAAGTAAACATACAGCATATGGTATTAGAGAAAGAAAAAGAGTTACAGAAGAAAAGCTGGTATTTTCATCTTCCCATTCATCTGTAATTTCTTTCAGGTAAAGTCTCTCTTTTTAAGGTGAAAATTTTAGCTGCGTGTAACACCAAACATATATTTTACTTAAGCAGGTGAGTGGAATGGTACTTTTAAGGCAGTATTTGTAAAGTATGTGGTTAAAGTGAAGTATTCATGTTTGCTGCAATTATTATCAACAGTCTTAAAAGCAAAAAAAACTCTCAATGGTAAAGGTAATTTTTTCCAAGCTGTCAGGCAGGGTTCATCATAGAGCTCATCTTTAGAGACACAAATTGGCACTTGCAGAAACACAGAACAATTAGCAGTTCAAACCAAAGCCAACAAACAAAAAGCAATAGGTGCTCATCCACTTGCAAACAACCACTATTCCATGTCTAAAAACCACAGAAGGAATTCACTGACAGGCTCAGGCATTGAATTCTGCAGTACTCATCTCTGGACTCAAACTTATTCTTGTAGACAAATTCATCAGTACAGTCACTAAGGCAAATTAAAGCCAGCTCACTGTACAGTTCAACCCTGTATCAATCCAGCCTTTTCCTCCTGGAAAAGGCCCAGCTGACAAAAAATACAACCTAATCTCTACTTCAGTGTCTAAAGATGGATTTCTACTGCCATGCTCTGGAATATTAAGATGTCTACATGCACAGGACTTGCAGGAAGCCAATTACTTCATGTAAGGACAGGTCCAGTCAGGCAAAGCAAGACATTAAAATCCCAGGTGAGCACAATAAGGTTTCCCATTCTAACATCATAGAGTCAGTGGAGAAAAGTGCATAATTTCTGTCACCCTCACATTCTCTGATATGGTTTATAGTGATGAATGTGAATCGTAACACTTACCCAACATCAGGAGAAAAATCTGTACCAACCCCAGACTCAATCAAGGCTTTGTAAAAAGGAGAATTTGGCCCATCAACCAACAGTGAAGACAACAGGCTTAGGGTGAATGTTTCAAAAGTGTCTGTAATACTGAAGAAAAATTATTAGTTCTTAAAAACCATCAAGCTACGTATATGTTACATCCAGCATCACTAAGTCCATCTCAGAAGAATTACTTCTAGGAAACAATGTAGAGGGAGCAAGGGAGAAATAATTGTCAGCTATCAATACAGCATCAGATCCTGGGGAATTAACAGGGCTCTGCATCTTTCACTTGTTATAACTACCACTAAACCAAGTTAAATTGGGCTGCAAGGGGAGGTAAGTTAGAAATAGGGTCATACAGAAAAGCTTGCACATTGCAGGAAATTGAAAGACAGTGTTCTCAAATGTCTCTTCCACTGAACAGTTCTGTAAAGTAATGCCTGATTTTCCTTCTGTCTAACTGCCAAAGCAAATTCTGTTTAGCAAGTAAACTTCCATTTATTAAAGCAGGATTTGTCCATTTTCCCATGGCATTGTTTCCCTTTATCAAGAGGGACTGAGGGACAAGAAACACGCCTGAACCTTGCTAAAAGATCTAAAATGAGCCTTTGAATCAGAATTTCATTTTGATATACTTACTCTGTCAACAAGTAGCTGACGCTGACAGTGGTCTGCTTGGAAGGATCAGCAGCAAACGAGTCTAAGCCACATGTTACCCTGTGTTCTCTCTATAAGGTATAATAAATGATACACACTAAACTCAGAGCAGATATTACAAAAAAAAATGACTGCTTGCACCTTTACAGCATTGTCTTTCCAGTAATTTAAAATAATTTCACAGATACTCATGAGTAAGCTCCATATTCATGCACAAATATAAAATATCTTGATAAATATGAGCGGTAGCTTGCTTTTTGAAAGTGGACAATAGCGGAGCGGTTGAAGAAAATGTAGCCATAATTAACATTCTGAGCTTGTTTTCAAAGAAATGTTTAAACTCCTGGACAAGCCAGGGAGGAAAAGGAGAGGGGAGGGATAGAATGAACACCAAGGTTTGGAATGTTAGATACCATTAGAAACTCTGTTTCCTGACACTAAGTATCAGTATCAGTCCTATAGTACTAAATGCTTTCCATTAATAAGTGCTGCAGTGCTTCAAATGACAAGGGACTTGAAAGCTGGAAATAAAAAAAAGCAAACAACTGCATGCAATCATTACATTACTCAAACTCAGAAATAATTGTAGTTTGTCCCCACTGTAACCAAAAATCAAAATACTTCAGCTCATTTACACAATTCTAAACAAAAGAGTAACTTTAGCAGGTTGGACTGAAATATTAATCTGGGGAGTTTTGTTCATTTTGTCTGCTTGTTGTTGGGGGTTTTGTTTTGTTTGGGGATTTTGTTTGTTTGTTTTTTACTTACAGGTTTTTCCCAGACTTTCTGTTTTGGGATGTCAGTATTTGATTCAATTCTTTCAAATTTTATCAATGCTTCCTCATGTATTTGCTTCAAATGTTGCTCCAGTGGAAAATTACCGTAAGTGAAAAATCTGCATTTCAAATAAAACATTGGGATTAAGCACCTGATTTAATATGAAGTTTATAGTAGCAACTTATATTATACTCCAAATTGTATGTGCTTTCTAGTGATTCAGTTACATCTGGAGTGGAACATGGTTTGGTGGATCTTCAACCTAGGGAATCTTATAATCTTCAACACAAATAAAACTCACAGATCTTTTGGTAAAAGCCCATGTTTTTCAGTTTGTGGGCCACGAAACACCTTATTATTCTCTTTATGTTCAATTTTATTACTTCCAAATTTGTTCAGTTGAAGGAATATACAATGTTCTGAGGAAAAAACACTAGTAATTGAAACCAGAAACCTAGTGCTCTAAAGTTTCAAAGACATAATTCTTATGGTCCTCGCACATTAAGTATAAAATACAATGATCCACATCATATGTTTTACATATGTACAAAACACGTCTGAGTTCCACGGGTCAGTTCTCCAAACTCATTCCCATACCTATAAGACTTCCACTGGATTAAATATGAGCACAAAGCATGTTACAGTTAAATCTCATCCCCTGATTAAAATCTCAACATAAGTACAGTAGAATACTTGGGATCATAAGAAAAAACAAAGGATGGCAAATTCATTGTCATGACACCAGCTAATGCTCCACAAGTGAATTAATCATTGGGGATGAGTTGTACACAGAATTAGTACAGAAGAAAAAAATTATGACCCTCCATACAACTTTCAAATTGACTTTCAGCTTAAATACCTTATTAATATCAACCAAATTATTATCTGACTCAAATGAACATCCATTATTTAGAACCTGCTACAGTAATGTGTGATCCAGGAGCAAATGAAGTGTCATTCATTTGTAACTTCTAACTAAATCTGTGTTGACTTCAAAGAGGATAGGAACCCTTACACTCATCTATACTACTTGTATCATAACTCCCTAACATTATTGCTACATAGTTACTAGTCTGCTCCATTTCCCCCCAGCTCATGAGTTCAGAACAATAAAAAATCCCCAAAACAAACCCTCATGATCAAGCACATAGACAGTTCCTAGAAAATTAGCCATCTCTTTCCTGCCTCCAGTTCACCCTTCACTGCTTTTCCCAACATAAACTCCTTGCTTCAATGCTGTTCTAGCTGCTGTAGGGCACAGGCTATCTTTGTTGCAGGCCATGTGGATAAAAACACTGTGCTGCTGGTTTTCCCCTCACAAAGATAAGAACAAAGTGCTGACTCACTAAACCTAGAAAGTTAATCACCAATTTCAGATACCTGGAATTGCTTGGATGATAATGAGTGGCATGGAACTGCTTAAGCTGCTCCCACGTAAGATCAGGAATACATAATGGATCTCCACCAGATATCACACCGTAAGTGTGATCGGGAAGGATTTTGTTCTGCAGGTGCTGTGCAAATATCCTCTCATTATCTGTCTTAAGAGGAAAACAACACATTTCAGTGAAAGCCATCAAAACGTATTTTAAAGAAACAAGGTGCTCAACAGTAGAGCTCTAACTTACACAAGAACACTTCCCTGCATAAGCATTTAGTTCTGCAGTCCCACATACTTTAATAAAACTAGCTATGTTTCCCTGTGAACATAAGAGAAAATTCTACAATAAAATCCAAAGAACTATGCAACAGACTGTTTACTGAGGACTTAAATTTTCAAAAGGAGGAACAGGAATTTCTGGTGCAGTAATGCCATTGATAATTTACAGCTAACACCACTTCACCATCTGTAAGACTGTAAGATTTTATACCATACATTCACAAACTTACAAATGCCCCTTTCATTTCATTAAAAACAACTCCTTTGAAGACTAGAGGTGTCTGAGGATCAGCTGGGTTCTCATGTTCTAACCTCCAACCTTCTTGCCTGAAAAATTAATAACAGGAAGTGTTGGGAGTTTGAAGGCTTTGCTGATTTTTGGGGGACTTTTTTTTTAATGTAAGGTTTGCACACATCTCAAGTTGTCTTACCAGAAATCTAGCTGACGTAGACATGGAAAGAAAGCTGCATCCAAGTACACCGACAAGAGATTCTGAAAGTCCTTGGGATTTTGTGTTGAAAAGGGATAGAGTGTGTAATCACTAGCTGCATATAAAGAAACATTGAACAAAAATCAGAATTTTAAAAAGCCTAAGATGCATTTTGCCCTCATTTATTTTTAATTTGTCATTCATATAAATAAATGGAGGAGAAGAAACTTACTAAACAAAATATATTTTTGCTGAGGAATACAAGGACATTTAACTCTGCAGGTATTTTACCACAAAAACTTTGCTTTAGCCATACAGCCATATAAATAATTAAATGTATTGTTGTACACTATAAAGCTCCAGCTCTATTGGGACTCTGTAACTGACAAATGAACAAGAACTATTTTGTTGTCTTGCCTTACTAGTTTTTTAATATCTCACTCATTGCATTCACACCTAATAATAATAATAATGGGTGCCCAAAGTGAAATTAAGGAAAGCCAACAGAGAGCTGTATTGCAATAAAATCTCATGCATTGTAAGTGGTATTATTTACTCTGGCCTTACCTGTGAATGCATTCATGAAAGTGGACAGTGACCTATTTAACATTTTAAAGAAGGGATCTCTGCAGGGATACTTTTGAGAACCACATAACACCGTGTGCTCCAGAATATGTGGGACCCCAGTGCTGTCCATCGGAGTGGTTCGGAACTGAATACTGCAAGAGAGCATAGAGAGGAAGTCCCCCCACTCCTACCTGCAGCTGTAATTTATGGGAACATCATCACTGGCTAGTAGCTAACATGGCACACACCAGGATGCAGAGTTTTTCAGACTCCTGAGTGCTGAGCCACCAATAACAGAAGGTGTACAACCTTCTGTGTACAACACTTCTGTTTCTGGAGGTAGTATAGAAGTTTTCAGCACATGAGTAAACACATTTATATTTACCCAAAACACTCAAATAAAAAACTTAATGGAAGGTTATGGGTGCATCATCTCTGTCACTGAATGTTTACAAGACCCACCTGAACAAATGTCTGAGGAACTGACCCTGTTTTGAGCAGCAGACCGAATAACAGGCTTCATGACATGTCCCAACTTGAAAAACTCTACGAACTTCCACAAAGGAAGTACTATCCTCTCTGTTATCACAGAAAAATCCAGTAATGAAGCTAGACTAGAATTTTAAAAACACAAGGTGATGCTGAGATTGAATGTGTAAAACACATACTAATGTTTTACCTGAACAAATTATTGGAGTCCTCCCGAGCCACATGTAAATACCTGGCTCCTGTACCATCATGACTAAGCTTCACTGCAGTCAGGAACAGCTCAGGAACAGCTGTCACCTGCATTGGAAGAAAACATCTGTATTGCAGTGCGACTGCAACTAGGTCAAATAAATCATGCCTGATATAGGAATGTTCAATTTGTTGATCCTGTCTATAATAATTACACAGTATTTAATAAATCTTTGTTCCTATAGTTTGAGGGGAAAGCAGAATCACGCAAAGAGAAAATAAAATTTAAATAACCCGATTAAAGTACACTACAACCAAAGAACCATACTCTTACACCACAGATAGAAATTCAATTAGAAATATGAAAAAAGAGGCATATATACAAATGCCAGTGGCTAGGGCAGCAAAAGAAAAAGCAAGGAAAAAAAAGGCAAAAGGAAAAGCAAGGAACCTTGTTCTAGCCTCTAGCTCTGACACAAGCAATCATTTCTCACAAATAACCTTTATTCTCTACTTCTGCTTTTTTCTTTAAAGAAGTAAAATGAAATGCAACATATTTTCAGGGCAGGTTTTAAACAAAGGTATTAAAAGCAGCTTAAGGAGGTAAAACATTACTTGAATGTGTTTCATAAAGCAGCACACAATGAAGTTATCTGTCAGGACTTTCAGAAGACCACACCGAATTGGTCACACCTGCAGCAGACGCACAAACTCCCGAGGAGCCAGAATTAGCTCCCTATAAAAACATGTTCATGGCACCTGAAGCATCTGTTTGCAGAGAAGTAACTACAAGGAACTCCTGTATCATTTTTACGACTGACCACCCAAAGCCATTATTTAGTGTGCAGGCCCCTGTGCTCACTTAGGTGCCGTCCAACCACGGGAAAGCTTAAGTACACAAACACAGAGGAAGCGACGGGCAAGGCTCACCTGCTTCACGGTGAACCCGTGGATCTGCTCGCCCACCCTGTACTGCAGCGCTCTCTCATTCGCGGGACCGCTCTTCCACCTCCACGACCTCTGGCTCAAGGACCTGAAACAACACAATTCCCTTTAAACACACACGTTCCTGCCGGCGCTGCCTCAGCCGCCAACGACACCGTCCCTCAC
>VZRZ01007409.1:520024-548700 GCA_013398175.1 Climacteris rufus | reverse complement strand
TATATATATGTAAAATGACTTTTGCATCTTAAGAAAAGAGTAATTCAGAAAAACCACCGACATGTAAAAATACATATAAAATCATCTTGATTAACTTGTCTTGATAAATGACATAAAACCATTTGGATTGCCATGACAAGGGTTTGCTTTCAGTTATTTACTGATAAATCCTATGTGACTGCAATTGCTTCAAATGAGCTTTTCCAATGGTGAAAATGAGATGACAATTTAATTCTCAGTGTTTGACTAGAGAGATACTTTTATTTAGTGTTATTTTCCTTCAGAAGATTTTGTTTTCAATCACATATTTATTTAAATTAGATATTTGGTCTAAAATGTCCCATGCCTGCACAAGCTATTTCTTTCAAAAAAATTCAGCATAATCTGTTCAGGAATGGAAATGCTATTTTGTGTTCACCAGCAAGTTCCATTCTTTATTCTCTGCAGCAGAGTTTGGTCCGTCCCACTTGACAAGTGCATCTTATCTTCATAAGACAGTAAGGCCCAAAGTTAAAATCTCTGAAGAATACTTAGGAGTTGCTTGTTACAGCAGGAAAACTTTATTTGCTGTGGTGTTTCCTACCAAGCACGCTTGGATCTCAGCATTTCTCCCTGCATAAGTCTCCACCTTTCTTAAAGGACTTTCTCAGGGCTAAAGGGAATAAAAATTATCTCTGTAACTGTTTCACCCTCCAGTGGTGAACGCTTCCATGTCAGCGGACAAACTAATGAAGAGACTTCCTGCCTACCAGCCTTTTTCTGAAGGCCATGAATAAAAGCTCTGTGAAGGGAGTTCACAACAATGGTGTTAGCTAGTGAGTTGAGAAGTTTGAACTTTAGCATCCCAGATGCCAGCCCTTCTCTACCCCAGTTCCCTGCAATCACCACCCATCATCTTCCTGAGAGAGGGTGTGGTAAGAAGAGGTCTTTGAGAGGACAAGAGCACAACCCCAGCTTCAGCTGTATCCTGAGCACCACAGAACCCTGCTAGCACACTTTGCCTGTGTATCGATTTTGTTTTCAATATTTATTATAGAATAATAGAACAGTTTGTAGTGGAAGGGACTTCAATGATCATCTAGTTCCCAACCCCCTGCCATGGGCAGGGACACCTTCCATTAGACCAGGTTGCTCCAAGCTCCATCCAACCAGGCTTAAACACTTCCAGGGCTGGGGCATGCACAGTTTCACTGGGCAACCTGTGCAAGGGTCTCCCCACCCTCACAGTAAAGAACTTTTTCCTAACAACTAATCTAAACCTGCTCTCTTTCAGTTTAAGTCTATTACTTCTTGTCCTACCCCTACATGCTTTTGTAAAAAGTCCCTCGTCAGCTTTATTGTAGGCTCATTTTAGGAATGTTCATTTCTATCATTAAGTGTATTCTCTTCAATAACAAACATCAGCAAGCCAAGGATTTTGTATCGCTATTGTCACACAACATTCAGTGGGGGACTGAAATCAGTATTTCACAAAGCCACATGAAGAGAAACATTTCCCACGCCTCATCACACC
Source organism: Climacteris rufus (assembly GCA_013398175.1). Lineage (NCBI taxonomy): Eukaryota > Metazoa > Chordata > Aves > Passeriformes > Climacteridae > Climacteris > Climacteris rufus. The sequence goes on along the minus strand of VZRZ01007409.1, from coordinate 547,187 downwards.
TTCTCGTTTACCCTGTCCATATATTTTTCCAGACAGGATTGCAAGAGGCAGAGACAGAACTGATGGTTGTACTGCTAGGGCTTTTCTACTTCCTTCCTAACTTCACAAGTGTCTGTTGAGCCTGAAACTTAGGACTTGGGGTTACCCCAGGGACTGTCTGCCTGCTAGCAGCCTCCTGTCTGTAGCATTTGGAAGATTGTGAAACAAATACATGATAGCGTGAAAGAGAGGGGGATGTTCCCCACAAAAATTTTGCAGTAGAAGACAGAATGAAAACGAAGCCCAGTGTTTAGGGCAGTGATATATATAGAATTTATTTCAAGAGATCCCCTAAGGTGGAAATAGCCTCTCCACTGGGATAGCTGATCCCCTGCATGACTGCAGCTGGCGTGTGCAGACCCTGCTTTGTACTGTGCTGTCAGAGAACGGGATACTGCCATTGCTATAGCTCCAGGAGCATTTTTTTTTCCCAAACAATGATTTGAGAGAAGGAAAGAAGGAAATGCATGCATCTTGCTATATGCCATGGTGATGTAATGTATCAGAAGTGCTTGTGTGTTTTAGGATTATTTTAAGCAGAACATAATCCCTGGTTGCAGTTAAGATAAAAACCTTGCTTAATAGTTTACATTTCAGATAATTTTACTACCCTCTTTAAAATATTTAAAATATTAATATTTTGATTGCTTCTTCTGCTAACAAATAGTGTGACAGTGAGGAATTCAGGGACAGAAGGTAAACGGGAAAAAAAGGCCTGGGTCAAATTTGACAACAATGATGTGGCCCTGTAATATTATGCATACACATAAATGAGGTCACATAAAGTCACATCAATATTATTTGCACAGAACAGTATACAACAAAGGAATATCACTAACTGAAAAATGTTGCTATAGAATATCACAAATGTAGAAGTGGAAAGTTGCTCAACACCTCAGTTTCTCAGGAGTTAAACAGAACTTTATACACAACTTGTATGCTGCCTTCAAACTGCAATTTAATGGTATCTTCAAACTCTGTGTGAGTCACTTGTTAACAATGTCAGCTGAAGGAGTAGTATTCTGTTTGGAAGGACCTCCCTTGTCTGGTTGCTTCTAATACCCAGAAATATTTGGCTACAAGGCTTACCTATTCTTACCAGTTCTTTCATTCATCCTTTTAGAAACATTTTGGGAATATCTTCACTTTAACCATTAGTAATATTTCATGCTGTTGGAAGATAACCATAACATAGATTATAATCCAAAAGTCCAATTTTGTCCATAGAAAAAAAACAAAAGCCTCACTGCTGAGAAATTTCACTGTTGTTGTCACAGACCTGTTCATAAACTACAGTCCACAACACCAAGAAGAGGATAAATATATTCTTGATACTGCAGAGCAATCTAGATTTTATGAACTTTCTGTTAACCTTAATTGGCTAACCTTAGTTGGATTATATTTCATTTCTGAACTTCTTCATTGAACCAGCGTGAGACAAACCAGAGTAGAGATTAATGCTGTGCAGATGTAGTCTCTCACATAGCTCTAACAAGGTCCATCAGTCTTGCTTCTGTCACCCTGCTGACAGAGAGCCTTTATTAAGTCCTTAACGGTGCAGATCTACACATAGCACAGCTACACGCCAGACTAAACTCTTTGTATGTGGGAATAACAATGTCTGCTTAAAGGAGTTGTGGAGTTTATGCAGAGTTACAGATTTCATTTTCAAAGGGAGCTCACTGCCCTTCTCTGCAAAACCACATTCTAGATCCTGTGGAGATGCAGCAATGGAAAAAACATGAAATTATTGCCTTGGGTTACTGTAAGTGAAACATACTGAGAAGAGGTGAGAACTAGTCCATGTCTGATGCTGTTCAGAGTAGATGGTAAATTGCTCTCCATCTACTCAGGTTTCAACTGCCACATTCTGGAAATAATTTTTTCATGTTATCTCTGACCTTACTTTTTGGGAGGTGGACTGAAGGGAGAGAAAAGGTGTTTATCTCTCACACTTCTTGCAATTTTTTGCATACTTAATGTCAATGTTATAGGGCATCCCCATGATAAAAATCTTCTAACTCCAAAGCCAGAGAAAGTTGTATAAATTGAGACACTTGGCCCTTGGTCTCCTCAGGTCCCTATGTGGCCCTAAGATATAACTGAGGAGACGAGAATTTCAGTCTAAATTATCTGAAATGGTGAGAGATCTGTAATACAGCTTACTGGGACTGTCCTTTTATGATATGAAACTGTGCTGCATCCATCTCTATATGTCAAAATGGCCTTGAAGAAATCTGAAGTGCAAAGCCCCAGGATAAAGCTGGCAGGTTGTGTAAGGTGACGGCAGCCTAACCCAGTAAAGTCCTGTTCCAGTTGCCTTTTATAAAAGGTTTTTGAGCAAATGATCTCCATAATTTTACCAGATTTCGTTTCAGTACTAGGTTATTCACTTGAAAAGCATGAAAGTGAATTAATGTTTATATGATCTGAACCACCAAGGGATGGTGTAGCTGAGGTCTGTACTCCAATAGCCAGATGAGCAATTTTTTACTAATCTTCAACTTTCCATATCTGACAGCTTATTTGAACACATAGTGTACTCAGCTGGGTGTATTCTGACATGCTGAAGAAGCAGTGACAGTAAAAATGCCATATTTGCATCTGTGACTATTTTAGGTACCATAAGTTTGTTATGTGAAGAGACAGGTGCTTGCATAAGTAGTGTACATTACACTGAAGTAAAGCCATTCCCCATTATATGCCTCCATATTGCAATGTTCTCAAAGCCTCTCGTCCCTTCCCTGATTTTTCATTTGCTGTGCTAGCAGTGTAAAATCACAGAATCATTTTGTTTGGGAAAGATCTTTAAGATCATCATGTCCAACCATTAACCTAACACTGCCAAGTCCACCACTAAACCAAGTCCCAAAGTAGGGCATCTGCACATCTTTTAAATTCCTCCAGGGATGTTGACTCAACCATTTCTCTGTTCTGGTGATTGACAACCCTTTCCATGGAGACATTTTTTTCTAATATCTCCTGGTGCAACTTAGGGCCATTTCCTCTCATCTTGTCTCATTGCTGGGGAGAAGAGACTGACCACCACCACCTGGCTACACCTTCCTTTCAGGGAGTTGTAGAGAGCAGTAAGGTCTCCCCTGGGCCTCCTCTTCCCCAGGCTGAGCCCTCCAGCTCCCTCAGCTGCTCCTCACAGGACTTGTGCTCCAGACCCTGCACCAGCTCCGTTGCCCTTCTCTGCTCGCACTCCAGCACCTCAATGCCTTTCTTGTCAGGAGAGGCCCAAAACTGAACACAGGATTCGAGCTGAGGCCTCACCAGTGTCAAATACAGGGGAACAATAACTTCCTTCGTCTTGTTGGCCACACAAGTTGTACTGGGTTTGACTGAGGTAGAATTAATTGTCTTCATAATAGCTGGTATGGGGTTGTATTTTGGATTTTGCTGAACAGAGGGTTGATAATATGGTGAGGTTTTTGTTATTGCTGAGCAGAGCTTACACAGAATCAAGGCCTTTTCTGCTTTTTGTATGGCCATGCTGGTGAGGAGGCTGGGGCTGCGTGGGAGGTTGGGAGGAGACATAGCCAGGACAGGTGACCCCAAGTGACCAGAGGGATATTCCAGACCATATGATATCATGCTCAGTATATAAGGTGGGGGGAAGAAGGAGGAAAGAGAGGACATTTGGAGTGATGGTGTTTGTCTTCCAAAGTCATCGTTACACGTAACAGAGCCCTGCTTTCCTGGAGATGGCTGAACACCTGCCTGCCTATGGAAGCAGTGAATTAATTCCTTGTTCTTCTTTGCTTCTTTCCTTTGTTTTTGCTTTTCATATTAAACTACCTTTATTTCAACCCTGCAGTTTTCCAACTTTTACCCTCCCAATACTCTCCCCGGTCCCCCTGGTGGGGCAGGGAGCGAGCGGCTGCCTGGGGCTTGGGTGCTGGCTGGGGTGAAACCATGACACAAACCATGATGCCATTGGCCTTCTTGGCTACCTGAACACAATATGGGCCACCTGGGTAATCATGTGGTGTAGCTGATGTGGAGGGATGCATGGGCAGATTGCTCAGGAAACTGAGTGTATAATGGATAGGCTCTTCCTGCTTTTCCCTCATCTAAGCACTTCAGCTTTTCTCTTGCTCCTCTTTTAACAAAACATGGAGTTTAATATCCCTGGGACTTCTGCTCTCATCAGGTTCCATTGTGATTAGTTGGCAGAGGAGAGGGAATGATAGGCAGGAAAAGCATGAGCTGCAAGTCTAATTTTCTTAGCAAACTAAGATGTACAAATGATATCAAGTTAAAGTAATCAAAACATTCTCCAGTTCACGGACTCTTTCTGAAAAAAGCAGAGCATGTTATATTCTAAGTTGTATTTGGTTTTAGATTTTGTACTGACTCTTACACAGCTGTTTAAAATGCAGCACAAAATGCAACTTGACTTACACTTTATTATTGCAAACAAATTCTAAACAGAAACCATCTGTATCTTCTACTGTTAATGTCTCCATGGTACTGCAGTTGGCCAACTCTTATAATCACATTCTAGACACGAGACACAATTTTAAGTCTTGCTAAATGTCTTTTTTTGTGTCATCATTTTGTACCACTGAAATTAAACTTTAAAACACAGGTCATTGTTCTGAAGATTTGGAGTCAAAACTTCAGAAATGCTGAAGACTGTGCATACTTTTTTTAACTTGCTCAACAACCTTATTTTCAGGTAATCTTAAGGTGTCATGGGTCAAACAATTTCTGCTAACTTACGTATGCTGTAGTCAGACTTACTGAAATACATAGTATTTCATGAAGCACAGACCAGTACAGTATTGTCCCGTGGGTTTTGTTCTTTATGGTGCTTTCTCCAGATCTGTTGTTACAGTGGCAGCTGACTGGAAGGGGAGGTGCACAAGCACTGCTACCACCAGAAAAGCATCCTTCTGACACTCAGCTGCAGCTTCTGCAATCCTTGCATTTCGGGCAGTGTACAGGCATTCCTGTAAATCTCCTGGGAGATACATCTAAGTAAGGTTGCAGAACTGAGCCAGGGTTTTTATCATGCACATTTCACTTTTACTTACAGTTTTTAGGACATGTAAGTCTTTCTCCTTTGAATAATCCATAAAGTCTTCAAGTAGGCAATGTGACCTAATCTGCTGAATGATCTCATGCTTTCTCAGATGTAAAATATTATCCAAAGTGAATGAAATGAGATGATTTGAAGTTTTGAAAAGATGTCTCTGGAATGTATGAACATATTTGTTTCATCTTCCACATGTAACCCAAATAAAGATCCCATTATGATGTACTCCACATAGTATGCAGTTCATTATGTTCAGCAACATCTTTCCCTTCGTATATTAAAGCAAAGTATTCTCTTTCATCTCTGTTCCTGATAAAGACCTGCCACCTTTTACTGCTTAATAATTGAAGGCAGCCTACTACAGAAGCTTAGTGTTGGATGACTGCCTGCACCAATAACATGAAAATCAAGTTAGTATTTTTGATGGCTTTAGTAGTTATTAAAACTGAAGACTGTATGTCATGACTCCAGGAATCTTTTAACTTTGCCACTGACTTACAAAAAGAACCCCTGAACTTGCTAAGGTTAATGGTGACTTCTGCATCACTGTAATCTATTTCAGTCTCTCAGTTTCACAGCTTTGCAAAGGAATCATGAGTTAAGATTTCTATTCTTATCTGTTTTATATATAATGGAATTACATTAATTGATCAGTAGGACTCAGGAACAATATTAATTACTTTGTCAGAATCATATAGCACCTATGTGTTGACATATATGGGTGAGACTTCTGAAGTTTCAGTAAAGTTGGAAGATTTTTTACAATATGCAAATTTATTTGTATATATTTGAAATTCAAATTTGTGTTGATCTTAATCCTTCATTATGATTTTCAAAACAAGGCAATTTTCTGAAATATTTATTTTGCATAAATGGATTTCCTAAACAAATGGATCTAGTTTGAACACAGACTTCTAAGTCACCTCAGTGGTGATTTTATACATTTTGACAAGTTGGGGTTTTTCTTATGTTAGTTTTCTTTGTAACATGATAACTAATTCAGTACTGAATCTTTCACAAGAGCAGCAAATTCTCTAGAGCTTGCTTTTTGCTCATTTTGACCAAAATCGTAGCAAAACCAGTGCTAAAAGAACTCATTATATTAGCTTTGTAGCTACAGCCTCCTGCATTGTTAAAACAAACAAACAAGCAGTATTTCAGTGTAGATTGCATCCATATGTATATGGAATGTATATGTCACAGCTTCTTATCTATTTGAAATGTAATCTCCCATGTCTTTCACAAACAAATGGAGAATGAAGAGGATGTGAAAAAATGCTGATCAAATCGAGGACCACTCTGCAAATAGGGTCAGCACAGCAAGGTTTTGGCTATGGGTTTGTCCTTTCATTTTATCAAGAAAAACTGGACTGTACCATGACTAATGGGGTATGTAGTCACAAACGGAACAACTCTGTCATGAAGTTGTGAGGCCATGAAAAAAGGAACGAAAAAGAAATTGGAAGACTAATTAAAAAATATGTAGCTAGAAATATTGAATCCTTGGAGCCTCCAAATCTTACTGTCAATAAAGTATATATATAATATTTTCCACTTTGCCCACTCTATATACTCCACATTTCTATACTTAGCAAATCTGAAAAAGGCACTCTGTTTCTGGAGCATCAAATACAATTTTTTACTTTGCCCTATAAAATGAATACCTAATAAAAACATTAAGGCCAGGCAGCATGTAAGTGTCAGAAGACTGACTCTAGAGTGACAACTGAGCACAAAAGTGAACATGATAATAACTTTGACTTATTCAACTCTTAAACATAACTTAGGGCACAATTGCATTCAGATGAGGCAATGTCTAACCTTGGCATACAGAAGCACTGCTATGAGCCAAAGCTTTTGCCCTCTTGCAGTTTGTGTGCCATTATTATGATAAGCTTTTCTATTGTGGTTAACTCATGCACATGCGGTTTGCCATTCAAAACAGAACCAACAGAGCTTTCAATAAATGGAATAATGTGTACCCTGAATGTCAGATACAACATCAACCATTAGAAAAATCACCATACCTGCAAAAATCATTGAATATACATGCCCCAGGCCTGCTTACAGACACCTTTCTTAAAGTAATTTATCTATTGATAATAGAACTCACCAAACTCATGTTTTGCCTTCAGATAACTGTGTTTGGCTAAAATAAATTATTTAACTGTGTGCTGTGTAGTGTATCAAACACCCATGTGTATGTCATACGTGTGCAAGCTATTTAAATAAAGTAGCAAACATACAAAGAATACATCCAGTTTCAAATTATAGACTATAGATTCAGCTTTTCTAATATTGGCCCCACACCTTCTTCTGGACCATCAAGGGTTTTCAGAGGGAGGTTTGATGTAATTAAATCACAAGAAAGGCTACCTTTATTTGCAAAACTGAAAAGTTACAGTTTCTGACCCTGCTTAACACATTGTTCAGAAATAGAAGATATTAAGTCCAGCTAGGAAATCAAATACATTTTCATTTTTAAAAATAACAATTTTGCACAAATAGGCTTTGAAATAATATCTCATGGGTAAGCTTGTTTTGAGAGAAGATTAATTGGAGAATTACATAATGTTGTTAGTAAGCAATTAAAATTCAACAGAGCCTTAAAATTTACACCTTAGGGAATGCTGGTCGAATTTACACATCTTTCAAAAATAAAAGTACAAACTGCTTCCGAAGTGCCATTACATGCCATGCATATTTAAGAGTTTTCTGCTAAATGATCCGTTTAGCATTGCTTAAACAGTCTTGGGAATACTCTTTTAGTTTGGTGACTTTGGAACTATGAAAAAATAATTTATTCTCCACAACCAAACAGTTTTTTTAATACCAAATCCATTCCTTGGATGGCAATTTTGCTTTCTTCACACATATTAATGGCTCATTTTTTAAGGAACTGATATTGACCCTGGAGAATATTAGGTTGGCATGATGGTAGGTGCTGGATTAGTGAAAAGTTCAAAAACTCCCCCATCTTCCACAACTTTAAAGACTGTGGAGAAGGTGGAAAAAGCTGGTGGATATTTCTGCTACCCGTGGGGAAATTAAAGCTGGCCAGGGAAGGGGGACAGGAAGGAAAGGAAAACTGAGGCTATGCCATGGGAAGGGGTGATAACATCGATTTTAGGTGAGATTGAGGATCATCAGAGTTAATGCTCAAGAAAGGGTATTGGAAAGTGACACCTGCTCTGATTTGTTCCAGGAAAGTCACAATATGCAAGTTTGTAGCTCCAGAAACTCCTGAATCATTTTACAGACAGCTTTAGTATTAACACTGATAGCAGTTTTTGCTGTGACAGTTTCATCTCAGACAGCAACCAAGCCCCACACAGCTGCTCACACACCCTCCCCTGGTGGGATGGAGGAGAGTTGGAAGAGTAAAAGTGAGGAAACTCATGGGTTAAGATAAAGACAGTTTTAATAGGAGAGGCAAAAATGAAGCAAAACAAGGAATTGATTCCCTGCTTCCCCCCAGGAAAGCAGGACTCTATCATGTGTAATGGTGACTTGGCATGGAAAAACTCCATTACTCCCAACATCCTTCCCTGCCACCTTCCTCCCCCAGCTTTGTACACTGAGCCTGTGTCACATGGTGTGGGACATCCCTTGGGTCAGCTGGGACCAGCTGTCCTGGCTGTGTCCCTTCCCAACTCCTTCGGCACCCCCAGCCCTCGATGGTGGGGCAGTGTGAGAAGCAGAAAAGGCCTTGACTGTGAGCCCTGCTCAACACTGTTTCCAGCTCAAATTCAAAGCACAGCCACATACTAACTACTGGAGAGAAAATTCTGTCCCAGCTGAAACCAGCACGGACAGCTCCTGGGACTGCACATGGCCTTCTCCTTCTGGCACCCCTGCAGCCCAGGAATTTCTGTGACCTGAGCCTTTTCACACTTGAGCTGCACTAAAGGGTTTGTGAGCCCAAGAGAGTCAGGGCTGGCTGTTGGTCACCAGGCCTCCAGAGGGTGAGAGCTCCTTCTCATATCTTAAAACCTCCTGGATGCAGGACCAAGTTCTAATTACAATATTGCTTCTACTCCAGTCTTATTTAAAGCTGATCCTATCACCCCTTTTTATGGGAAAGCCTCAGCTTAACCCCCACTTTCTTGTCGGTCATCCTGCTGGTTTTAGCTTCCCTCCTCTTGCTGCTCCAATTGCATTATCGATTGGGCTGCCTCCAGGAGGAGCTTTCAGTGACACAGTTGGCAGTGAGACAAGCCGAGCACTTAGAGCTCATTAGGTGTGTGGGATTAGATTCTAAAGCTAAAATCTGACACTGCAGCAAAGTGATAAAACCCCGTTGATGCTATTAACAACCTTCTCTGAAAACTGAGGGCAGTTATTGCATGTGCAATTTATGATTTGCTTTTTCAATGATCTAGGTTGAGATATGGATTTCAACTGAAATGTTAAAAAATTTGTAATATGTGGTCTAGGCTGGGTTTTCATTGTTTACCTTTCTAGAAAACTGACCACGCCATGACAGAGCTTTGCAATGTGATTATTTGAACTTGAAACTGAAAGCAAAATCTAGTGGGTTTGCAAATGGAGCAAAAAAGGAGTGTATTTTAAAGTGCCACAAAAGTGCTGCCATCACTGAAAAATCAAGCTGAAGGTATTCTGTAATAGGAGCAAAACCGTATAGTCTCCTTCCTAAACCCAGAAGAACAATATCTCCTTTTTCACAGCATAGTGAAGACATGGCCATGTTTGTGTGATACTAGACAACACTGTGTTCCAGATGCCTCTGCCAGCTTCAAGTTGTTTGGTATTGTTGAAGGGCAGAGTGCATTCCCATGCAGAGATACTTGTCTGAGTTACAGAAACAGTGTGATTCTTGTTCCATGGCAAAAAACATCTCCTTAAGACAAGGTTCAATGTGACAATGGTGCATTTGCAATGCTTCTAGTTTTGTGGCTAGCCTGTCCAGCATTCCACTGCTTGGTGCAGACATACCTGGAATTAATGAATACTTGTGAAAAATGGAGCTATGACTATAGCATGCAAAGGCCATGAAGACATGAAACATCCTATGTGCACTTACGGCTTTAAACAGAACACAGTAAATAAAATCACAATGCTGAGTGTCTTGAGAATTATCAGCAATATCAGTTTACTGTGTACTAGCACTAAATAACACTGTGGAAAAAATACTATGTGATCAAAGAGAGTACTCATTAATTAAGAGTTAGTTAACAATCCTCAGTCTTGTATTTTCTTTGTGCTTTGTTTGGTATACCAGTTAAAGTCTCTTAACTTAGTTTTGTGAAATAAAATGCAAAGATTGGTATCTAATGAGTATTTCTCTAAAGGAGATAGGACCTATGAGAAGTGCCCTACTCAGCAGTCTGGCCAAGAGGTAATCCAGAAGAAAGATGACTGAGTTATGAAGAAATAACCTGAAAACTCAAAGCTAAGACTAGAAGACTCTGTAAAACTTCCTGGCTGCTACAGCTCCAAGGGGAATCACAAACAAGAAAAGAGTGGAGGCCTCTCAGCTTCAGATGTAAGAAAACAAAGTTTGGGCACTCACTGATCACTGAATACTGCCCTATGCAAAACATCATTCTTTAATTAAAACTTTTCCTGTCTGCCAAAGGAGAGGACACCATGTGGTTTTGCTGGCAGCTAGCTTTAACAAATAGATTGTAGGATTCTCTATATACAATATTTTCTTAAAGAACAGGAAGACTGTGGTTGAAAGGAATTAATGTTTCTGCCCTTTCCACCCTTGAACAGAGGGAAGCACTAATTGTCCATGAGGAAACAGCCAGCTCGGTTTTCCCATGGCCACTCAAGCTGTTGCACATCTGCACAGAATTAAAGTTATAATTTTCAGCTAAATGTGTATACGTATGTAAACTATGTATTTATCAATTGTGGTTGTGTTTAAAGGCCGTGATTAAAGATCAAAATCTTCTTGTCTAAAGGACTTCAAATGAAAACAAAAGGACAGTTTTAGTCCCCAGACTGGCTGAGGGAAATCCATTTGAAATACTTGCCCATTATGAACATATTAAGCAATGCCTTGGAAAAAAAAATGTAATGAAAACATTATCCATCATTTTCAATTGGAGTTTTCCAATTAAATCAGAGCATAACCTATTTGACAATTAGCATGCAATGATGTCTGTCCCTAGTGGTAAATAAATATCAGTTTGACTTTGGTGTGATGAAAGCTTTTATTTTTTAAGTGTCACTGCTCACACTTGTTTGGAACTAGGCTGATATCAAATATGTCCAGCTGGAACATACATCCCACTCTCTGATGGAATCTGGTGTGAGGTGTTTTCTGTGGGCGAAGTTCAATAGAAAGGAAATGGAAAAGGGGCCAATATTGTAAGGGATTTTGAGCTGCACAGAAAATACTCCATATGTTAGCAACTGAAATCACAAGGCAGAGTGCTGAATGACACAGGGTGGCAGCACAGATCAACAATACTGCCTTCTGCCAATTGAAAGCATAATAAATCCCTGTGTCCTTGCAGAAATTTGTGATTTTTATTGAGGGTATTTTGTTCATGCCTTATTGTCACTGTATGATCATTTTCCTTGAAGATTGTTCACCTCAAGTTGGATTGAAGTCAGGGTAATTACTCTGGCTAGGTCTAGTGAAAATGAAGTCATTACTGGGTGAAGAAACAAGCTGCTGGAGTGGGTGAAGTTAGACATTCCAGATGAAACCCTGACACTGTTGAAATCAAATGAGTGGTTTGTTATGGACTTTAATGGAACCTGGATTTCAATGCTAGACTGGGATTTCCAGCAGATCAAAGGAAAGGACAGTAAAATTAATGCATTTAAATAATTTAGTCACTTATGTTTGAAGACAGTGTTCCAGGGGAGGGATCTAACTTGTTTGAAAATTCTAATCCCAAATCCACATTCAGTCACTTGCCTCACTGACCGGGCTCCTAGGGGTTTTGAATGTTTACACTCCCTGTTGTTTGAATGCAAATATGTTGAGGATATGTGATGTTACCTTTAGGCAGCACTAGTCCTGGAATTTCTGTTCTTTAAAGGAGTTCACTTTGCAAAGTTAATATGTTATTTTAACCTCTATGTATTCCTGTTGTGTAATGATATCCAAAAGGTAAAATTAATCTGTAATTTCCAGCAGAAGTAAACTTAATACCTATTTCTCCATATCTAGTGAGCAGAAATTTGGGTTAATTTAAACTCATAGCAGCTGCTGTCTCCATCTGGTTTCCAGCCCACAAAGACATATACAGCTTCTTAACTTCAAGCATACTAGTTTTTCCTTTGCAATCACATGAAATTACTCCCATGTTTTAAGTGCATGTTAGTAGAGTCAAGGACCTTAAGTAATACACTGCCAGAAAGTGCTCATTCTCTAAATTCTGTGACTCAGTGGAATGTAATAAATGAATAATGCCCTTATATTTGCAAGTCATAATGTCAACATTGCTTTAATTTATTCCATTGTATTTATTTTCTCAGGAACAAAAGTCTTATTTATTAGTAATCTTGCAAAAGAAGAAAAAAAAGGTTTTTCCTTCCGTTTGCTTAGTCATTACTCTTTAATGTGCTTTCAGCTCTTGTCCATCCTGAAAAACACTATAGTAACTGGAGATACAATGAAATGATGACATCTTAGGAGAAAAGAGACTGAAATCTGAACAAATGAGAGAAGGATTTTTAGCCACTGTTCATAATGCTTTTCATTCATTTTGAGTGATATCTACTGAGCAGCTCTGTCTACTAAACCTTATATGAGAAAATAGGTTTTACTTTCTTGTATAGCTAACACTGAAAAAAGGTGCTTTTTTGCACATTTGATTTCTTGTCTTCTGAATTAAAAACCAAAACACTTCACCCGTCCTTTAAATGCTGCAGTGAAGATAAAGGTCAAGTGCTTTATCTTCATATAAAGATGATTACAATAATCTCCTTACGCATTCCCTTCAAAAAGCTGACTTTTCAGTGCCCTCCATATCTTTCTTGCTCTCCTTCTTTGCTTCTGGACATCCTTGTTTCATTCCCATTTACTGGGTATGCATATCAGAACACTGCTTTGGTCCAAATGGCTGCACATTGCACCCACTATCATTAGATACAGTGAAGATAATAAATGAAAAAGAAGTTAGCTATAAGCGGGAAGAATTCTGCGATGAGTGGAGGCAATCTGTGTCAATGTCAAAAGGAGGAAGGACATTTTCACGGCATATATTATGCAGCTCTAAACACTTCCTTGAATATACATTCTGAGCACATAGTCCCTATGATAGAGGTTGTAAGGGGATTTTTAACTTTTATTCTTCAGGGCTTCATCCTGCAATGTGGTGTTGAAAGGCTGCAACTCCTTCTGAAATCATGAAAGTGGTGGCAAAACATTAGCTGATTTAAATTCTTGTAGATTCATTGAAATCTTTCTCCTCGTTTCAGTAACAGTTTATCCCAGCAAAAGCCTAGTCCTTAAAAGAAAGAATTTAACAGTTCCAGAAGTTGTTCATTTGTCACAGGATCAGATCAGCAGACATCAACAGCACCATGAAACGTATTCCCAGGGGACAGTTGGGATTTAATATATTTTGGGTATCTGTCAGAATTCTGGTGCTAAGAAAACAAGAATAATTCAAAGAGGCAGAAAAACCTGAGCAGAACTACTTCATTACTAATCTTAAGGTGGCATCTGATATCTGAAGGTCTAATCCTGTCATATTCTGATATTCTCAGATTAGACAGTAAATGAATTTTTAAAATAGCCAAGATGGCTAGGGATAATAACAACCAAATTGCCCTTGGGATTTTTAAAAGAATCATTAAGATAATAAAGATAATTAAAAATTTGCCCAAAATAGCCCCAGCTATATTATCTCACTTCCAAGTAAAAGTACCCAAGACAATTCCATCAGCACATCAGAGCACTGAGAATTTCTATGGAGATGTGAGGTGTAATGGATAATCTGACAAATGTAACTATTATGGTTTGAGCACATCACCAAAATAGCTCCCTGCCTTCTGGAAAGTAACAGTATGTTTTAGAATAGCTCAGACTCAATTCATATTGATCCACATAAAGAATAATGACCAACCACACTGTTTCAGTAGAATTAATCCAATCTCTTTCCCTACTTCTCTTGTTGAAGCCTCAAGAGAGAATTATTGATTTCTTATACTGTTATGCTCATTCACTTACTATGTGGCAATGACCTACTTTCTGTTTAACACAGTAAACGCAGAGCTCTGACTGTATGAACATGCAGCATTAGTCTTATGCATATAGAGTTGTGATTGTCAGAGATAAAATCTGACATCCAATAAGTCTTTGATCTTGAAAGGAAATGGTGCTTATTTGCATCTAAGTGCTTGCAAGCAATTGCAGGTAATCCAAATGGAGAATCAAAGCCAGAGAAGCTTATTGTAATTCACATTTTAAAATTCTAGGCAAAAAGCAGCTTGGGTTTGATTTGCTCAGAGAAACATGGGCACTAAATTTGTACAAGTTTATAAATGCATCTTCTTTCCAGCTCCCTATGACCTTGCCTTTGGCCACTGCAAAAGAAATGCTAATTAGTGGAGCATAAAGTGGTATTTATTTGTTCCTTGTAAGTCTCTTACTTGAGAAGGATGCAACCTGGAGGGGATGTTGATATTGATTATTATAAAAAGAAGATAGCAAGTTTCCTCAAGTGCTACAATCTTGCACATGTACTGGAGAGAATGGAAAGCCAGGTAATGAATAACAGAAAGGTTTGGCTCAAAGGCTTGTGAAGAACATGCTAGCATAGCTCAGGATAGTGGGCAATAAGTGATGTGAGTGACACATGGCCTTACGGCATGACTGCTTTGTATGGGGCAGAGCCGTAATAATCCTGCATGTTTTGTGGCAAAAAGAAAATTGATTTGCTTGAAATGTGGAAAAATTGGATGATCTCACTGTCAGTGAGTGATGTCCTTCAGGCGAAGGCAGGAGGGTTCCAAAAATCAAAAAAGGATTGGGAGATTTGAAAATTTGGGTTTAGAGGAACAATTTGCAAAAATTCTGTGCAAAAAGAATTTTCATTGGTGATTTTTGGTTTGTTGGGTTTTTTGTTGTTGCTTTTTATGGTAGTCTGGCTTTTTACAGAAAGGCCATTTAAAATAAAACTCAGCATTTTGCTCCAAAGCACTGGACAATACCTTGTGATATGGATAAGACTTTCAGTTTTCACCTAATAGATTCTGCAAAATGAATGCAGGCTCTGGAAATGCAGGTTTTGATTGAATTCATATTTCAAGGCAGATTTTCATACTTTTTAGTCAGCATTCCTCCAGTGTCCTCATAAGATTCCTGGTTAAGCTGGGTGTTGCTCACTATAGATAAAGTTATCAGGCAAGCTCTAAGTGAGTAATTAGGACTTATCTACAGGAGAACCTTTAGCCAAAGACAGAGTTTAGCTCCTTGTCCTTCTGCATGGCTTAGTTTTCTAGTGTTATAAGCTTGTGCATTATGGTTACATGGATATATCTAAAAATGTTTGTGTCAGAAGTTTCTTTATTGTATTTGTTTGAGAAAAGTAACATTTACATCTACACAAAAAAAAAAAAAAAAGAATTGTGAAAGTAAAAAAAAAATAACTTTTTTTGTATAGTCTACTGATAAAATATCAACAAAAACTTACATTCTTTCAGTTTCTGGAATCTTTAAAAAAATTAATTTTATTTCCTTTAAATTTCTCTCTTTTTTGTGTTTAACAAAAAGGAAGCTTTCTGTTGAAAATTAAAACAATCTCCATAATAAATGAAAAGCAATATTCCTACAAGACATTTTCAGTGATGGATTTACTTTTAATGTGCATATATGACAACATATTTTTAGAAGTTCAGAGCTATGCCTCTGTAGCTGCTACTTGCCCTGTGTTACTCGACAACCAAGTCTTTTACAGTGCATCAAAGAACAGGATGACCAGCCATTTCTAACATTCCAAGTTTCAAATACACATTTATCTGTTTTTTAGTGATCTTTCTGGGGTCAAATGTGCTGATATCACTGTTTTTCACAGCTCAGAAGCAGCATGGCTTTTCACCTTCTCATAATTCAAAATACCTTACCAACTTTACTCATACTATAAAAGTTAATTAGCAGCTATTATAACTTTACTTTCTGACAAGACATGTGTGTGTATTTATACATAGATAATGATAGTTTTACATCCTTTCATTCAGTGCATTGCATCATCTGAACCTGCGTGGTAAGTAAGAATTATTGTCTCTATGTTTTCTAGCGATATTAATGTTCAAAGTCACAGCAAAGCGTCCTTCATATAAAGAAGTTTAATCCTACAGTAATTAAGTTCTTCTTTCATCTTCTCTCACAAGACGGAAAAGAGAAAAAGAATCCAAACCACTAAAAACATGCAGTCATTGAATAAGTCTTTCCACAGTGACTGTAAGCGAACACAGACCGCAAACCTTTTGAAACAGTCAAAAGAAATCCTTTCATGTGGTCTGGGCCTCAGAAACCCTGTTTGCAAATGTCATGTATGAAATGAATTATGTTGGAAGTGAGGCTGCTCCACTGCAGCAGCTTCGATCATGGGGCTTTCTAGGTTGATTGAAAACAATCATCTGGAAGGACCTGTGTACACAGGGAAATGACACAAGTGGCCCTTACTAAGATATGTAATTTCCCTCTTATTATGCTAATTAAAGAAAATTGCCTTCAATAGTAGGAAATGATATATCTATATTGGTTCAATTTAACTAATGTTCCATAGCTGCATAGGAGTCCACGAAAGCAAATAAAAAGATATTCAGCTAGAATTTATGGAGAGTGTTCAAGCAGCTCTCTAAAAGGAGGGATGAGTTTACTGTTTCCACACTACAGATCCTGCTTTATGCTGTTCAAAGGATTTTCTACATTCTTCTTCTGATTTTATGATATAAAAATTTCTGAGTCTCCTGGTAAATCTGATTCAATTGAGACATTATTACAAAGTGAAAAATGCTGTCTCTTTTGACAAAGAGAAAGCCCATATTTTTTGTCAGAATGGTGTAATTTCATTTCCCAAGAATAAGGACAAATAAAGCAAAAATCTCTTTTAGGTTTGTCCCAAGCTACTGAAGATTCAGTGGGCATCTTTCAAGTTAACTTTGCTAGAGGTTCAATCTGAGCTGCCTTAACCCTTATTTAAAGTGAGTAAAACAAGTTATTCTGCAACTACGTTATGCAATGTGGAAAATGTAATGGCTGTTGTCAGAACCATAGTTTTGTGTTCCCTGATTAATTTTCAAACTATCATTATATCTTTGGGATATACTTTCATGTAATTTCCATTTGTTTGAGGAGACAAGAAAGCAGAGCAAAATATGTTGTTATTGAAGTGTTCCAATTTATTTTGAGAAAAAAAATCATTCTTTAAATAAAATGTAGCTTGATTGACTACAATAATCACAGTTCATGTTCCAGCAGCAACTATGAGAAATTAGTCTTTTCTGAATGCTACTGTAAAACACTATGCTTTTTTCTCTAAATGTGAGGGACCATGAACCATAAAAAAGGGTGCAGCACTTTAAGTTTGTTGTAGCTCTATGGTGACTTGTAACTATTGGGGTGCAATTTGACTGTCTGTGGGTGTGTTAAGTGTAGGTGATAGGTTTGGCAACCATAAAGTTTATACCATTTGAGGGAGGATCCATTTCTTTATGACATGTTCGTGTTTTCCTAGCACTATGTGCAAGAGCCTTTAAACACACCCACAACCAGCAAATGAGCTACACAGATAAAGTAATGACACTATTGTTGCTAACAGTCCCAGAGCAAGTGCCAGGAAAAGTTAAAATTACTTTACCCTCTGAACTTCAGCCTGTGTGGGAAGTGGAAGGACTCCCAGCAATTCCAACTTGGGAGCACACCTTGTCACATGCAGCAGCAGAAGGACCTTGCACACTCTTCAGCACTCAGAAAAGAATTCGATTTCCAAACCTTTCAAATCTGACCTTGTTCTACTTGGATTGCCAATAAGTCACCCAGTAAGTTCCAGTTACAAAGTGGTTTCCTGTTCAAGGAACGAGGTGCAAGGTGTCAGCGAATTTCATAACCTCCCCGTGAGAGGTTACACTTTGATTATGTTTTAACTGGTAATCAAACTTGAAAGATTCTGCCCCATTGCTGGATTCTGAAATCGTTGAAACTCCCACTTTTGGTCAAAACTTATCATCTTCTGCTCATATTTTAAATTAAATGAATGTTTGGAATCTTAATTTAAAGCAAAGTGACAGTAGGATGAATGAATTAATTTATTTTGTAGCATTGGCAGAAAGAAGGAAACTGGACAAAGTAGAATGTTTCACCTTTGCTGGCAACAGATTCATGAAGCATGACCCGTAGTATGGCTTTAAAATAATGCATTTTAACTGTACACTGGGTTCCAGTCAGGTCACCTAGTTTTTCAAGTAACAGGATTTCTTTTTTTTTGGAAGATCTCCTTTTTCTCAGAAGTAAATGAAATTCACACTTTGTTTTCTGTTTGTGCTCTCATTGATGTTTTGTCTGTCTACTTTTTTTTTCTGTTTTTTTGGCTTTTTTTTAATTTGTTTGAGTGATTTTTTTTTTTAAGGGGTTTATGGTTTGGGTTGAGGTTTTTGTGACCACACTATCTAAGCACCTCACAAGATTTAGTTTTATACGTAGAGTACTCCTATTACAGATTTTTTTGCATATTTTTGCAGATACATCATCACAAATATAGAATGGAAATTCTCCAAGGTCCCCGAAGAACCGTAAATTTGGAAGAGATTATATCACCAGCCACTTCCTGCCTACGTCATTCCTATGCCAAATCATTTATATATTGTGATTATGTTTTTTCTTTTTTCCTGTGCAACTTTGGAAACCTTTTAGAAGTCAGTAATGAACCAACAGCTTTCTTTCCTGTTTTATTACTTATAAGCACACTGGGCATCCCACTGGTCTCATGCATCGATGTGTGTGAACAGGTGACTTTGGGTCTGATGTGGGGTTGAGGCCGTGCTCATCTGAGCACATGGATGACTAAGGAGGGAGAGAGGAGGAGAGAGAGGGAGAGGGACAGGGAGAGGGACAGGGAGAGGGAAAGGGACAGGGACAGGGACAGGGACAGGGACAGGGACAGGGACAGGATAAGGATGGGGATGGGGAAAAGGACAGGGACAGGGACAGGACAGGACAGGACAGGACAGGAGGCAAAAATAGCAGCCACTCAACTGCTGTGTAGCTCTTTGGGAAAGCAAGCTAAGCACTGGGGACAGGTGGAACATGCACAGTTCTGCAAAGCCTCAAAAAGGAGTGTTTTTTGGATGTGTATTTTTCTGAAGCAAATCTTGGACTTTGCACATGGTCACCACTGTAGGGCACAAACAGACCTGGGGATCTGAACAAGGCCATGGGCATGCAGCATTCCCTACTACAAATAGGAGGGAATCTGTTAGAGAAATAATTGCATAAATACCATTTATCCATAATCTATCCTGTTGATTCTACTCCTCATGTTGTACATTTCACTAAAAATCAAACTGCTCTGATGAGAGAAAAATAATAAAGTATATGGAAACTAAAAGCAAGGCATCAAAGATTTGCAAGAGGTCATTTTGTGTTGAGAGATGTAAATGATCTAAGAGTGACTTCTAGGTAAAATTGTGCAATCTTGCAGAAGTTTCCCTTGGAAGAGATCTATCTAATCTCTTACAAAATCTATTTTTAAGATTTCTTATGTTACCTTTCTTGAACTTCATTTAGTGTAAAAACTAGTTCTAATAATACCACGAAGACAAAGAGATATCAAGAGAGAAAAACCTGAGCTCTTTAGTGAGATGATAGAAATTTATTATTCACAGCTGCATACACACGATTTTGAGTTCTAACAGCCAGCAATTAGTTTAAACAGTAATACCACCAAGGGAAGCATAACTTAGTTAAAATTTACATTTAAATGAGATCATTTGGAGAAATCAAATGCAGAACAATCTGTTATTTTTATATAACATTTCATAGTAGATTTTCTTAGCAAGGTATTCCTCACAATATAATTTTATTACTTGCTGGTCGGAAATTACTGTGATTCATTTGTATGTGTAGTGGAAAAAAAAGTCTCACCATTTGTTCATTAACAACCTGATGCAGAAAATTATCTCAGTTCAGGAAAGCATATTAACCACATTTAACTTAACACTCATGCTTGGCCCTGCTGAAAGCTAAGCACGTACTTAAGTGTTTTTCTGAACATGAATTAAAATTCCAAATGCATTTGCTTGCTCTCTTCAATCATCTTCTTATAGTGATAGAAACTGTTTCTGTTATGAAGCTTTTTGAATTTGTTGGCTATTTTGAATGCTTGTAACCAGTTAAAAAGCAGTGATACATCATCCTGCACTAAGACTTTGTGGAGACTTTTTTGCCAGATAGGAAGGAATCTCTTGGGATTTAATTGTGAATTTGGAAATTAGAACAAAATGAAAATTGGATCGGCCATATTATGGGAAACCCCTTCATTTCAGCCTTTTTTAAAATCTGAAATTTTGGCCATTATTGTCATTAAAATTTTCCGCAAAATAAAATGTTTCTAAATAGAGATTATTGACACTCCAAAATGAAAATAAGTCCATTCAGTTTTGTTTTGATGTTAAGCATTAAATTGCATCCTCCAATGAAGGGAGAGTATTTCTAGGGTTTCAGGAATATTCTTTTCCAATTTCCCTGCATAGCTGGACTTTCTGTCTGGATTTGTAACTAAGAATGTGTAATTTTTAAGGACTCTGGAGAGTAACTGTCTTTCCTCTGTTACAAAAAAAAATGACCAGCTATTAACTTACACAGGATCCAGGCAAGGAGTAGGGGAAAAGTTTTGGGGCATAGCACTCTGGAAAAATACCTTGCAAAGATATTGGCAGAGTAGGATGCTTAATCCTGGACTCCCTGGTGAGCACTGCTGTCCAGCCTGGGGAATACACAGGATTCTGTACTGGGAACTGATTCCTGGAGTGCCTGTGCACTCCTTTGCCTGAGCTGGCAGGTAGCAGGCCCACAGGCAGCATGCAAAGGCACCTACAGGAATGTGGCTTGTGGAGTTTGTCATCAAAAATGTTGTCAGCCAGGACTGTATTTCCTCCTGGAAGGATTTGCAGGCATGTGCATGTATCCATGAGCCACTTCTCTGTTAAATAAACTGAGTAAATCTATGACAGAGCAGACCAGAGCCTGTAATGGATGACTTCATTATCCATTCAGCACCTAGAATGAGCACGTTTCCTAGAGGAAACAGAGTAAGATGGGTTTGTGACAGAAAGCATTGTTATAAGGACTTGATGGAACACCTAATAATGAAAAACAGTTACATATGCAGAATAAGATGGTCCAGAGCAAAAAGGTAGCTGAACTGACTTTATAATAATAGTGAAGAGCTCTGTGTTATATTAATTATGGAAGAATCTACTCTTTCATTTCATATTTTTATCACTATTATGTCTTCTTTTTCTCCTTTTTTTTTTTTTTTTTTTTTTTTTTTTTTTTTTTTTGTTCCATTTACTTACTGCAGCAGTTTTTAATACATCAGTGGCGTGGCATTTTCTGGCTAAAAGCTAAACTGGGCTCTTTGAGCTTTCCTCTCACCACTAGACAATGCTAATAAAACCTCTCTTGAAAAGCATGAGGTAAACCTATTTTGAGATGGGTGGTTGGATGGGGATCAATAAGGCCTGTGCCAGCAAAGAAGTTACAAAACATAAAAGCAAATGGTCAAGGCCAAAAATGATGTAACTTAATGAAAACTTGGCCATCCTCAAACCCGAAGCCCAGACTCATCACTCATCCCTGATCACTGCTGCGAGCTCCAGTGCAATAAAACAGAGTTTTAAACAGTCTAATTTTGACATGTTTATGCATTTGTGATGCACTCTTGTCTCTGCCTGAAAACGACCCTCTGGCAATGTCAGCAGACAGAGTGACCAGGATGGGATAGGCATGGAGGCACTCATCTCTAATGGTCAGCTGTCTGCCTGGTCAAGAGGGAGCAGGGCACCAGAGGCAGCCAGCTCCAATACCCCTTGTGCTGGCCTCGTGCCTTGGTCTTCTGTGTACCCAGCTGCCACTTACAGAAAACACTAAAATTCATGGTTAAAAATGTCCCTCTGAGGAATTTTAATAGCTGACAACAAGGCTCAAAGTGGTATCAGTTGTTCAACTGAGAAATTTCTTTTCATTATCAAGTCAGTTTTCATTGCAGCTTCTTAAATGTGTGGTTTCAATGTTTGTTTTCTTTCGTTTGGACAGGTCCTGGCATATAACCACAGCTCTTCTCTCTTCATGGTAGGCAGAGTGACAGCTTGTCAGGTTTTATTATAACAGTTGCCAGCATTTTTAGTTCAGAGTTAGCGGAAACCTCAGGCTTTAGCATCTTCTTTGTGCAGCACAGACACATTATGCAACCAGGTGGTCAGGCTGGGTGGAGTTGGGTGTGATAAATATTTGGCTACCTGACTTGATCAGCTGATACCAACTGAGCAAACTCGTAAGTGTGAAAATGCTGCAGGATGGATGATTCATTCTGGTGTGGGACAGCAGCCTCCTGGCTTTATTGGGCCTTGGCTCGGACCCTGGGCTTTTAGCAGGCTTTCAGATATCCCTTCTGCTGAGCATCTGGAGAAGGGAGTAGGTGACTTCAATTAGAATTAACTCCTTGCTATGAGGGAATTTTACTGCAGGTTGTTCATGTGAAAGAAAAAATAATCTGCAATAGCTACACAAGTCCTGGATCCTTAGAGTCAAACTTTCTTAACTATATCATATTTGTAAGGAAAGGCTTTCTGCTGTTGCAGCTGGCAAGCTGCTTGTCAGTGGATTCAAACAGGACCTGGATTTTCCATCCCCAAATTCTCAAGCCAGGAATATCTGCCTATCTTCAGCTTCTCTGGTACTAGACTATATTGACAGAATCTGGCTTTGAGAGAAAACTGAACTTTATAGGATGTGCATACGCTGTTTCATTGCACACAAACACCTGCGTTCCATGCACTAGCAGGAGTAGTTGGCCTTATAAGAACAGTGGATAAGGTAAATATAGGCTAGACCTATAATTTCAAGAATTCAAACTGATAAAATTTGATGTGATACAAAGGTGTATTTGAAACATTGTGCTTGATTTCAATAACATGATCATTGTTGTCTGTAAGGAGTAAATCAGTCAGCCCATCTCCAGAGCAGGACTTGAATTTTTCAGTATTTAAAAAAATTTAAACTGTAATTGCAGAAGAATACACTCTTATGATATATCTCATTTTGAAGAACATTCAAAAATAAAAGTATCCAATTGTAAATATTTATAAACTTAAATGAAACAAACTGTCTTCCGTTGTTTAAGTGGAGAATGAAAATTGTGCAGCTGCTTGACTCTTAAATATTGCCAACATTTTGCTTTCTGTTCTGTAATGGATAGAAAAAAATTCAGGTCTCATTTGGAAATCTTTAGAATTCATATAGTATTGACTTTTTATTTTTCTTTCAGCATTCTTACTTCTTAGATATTCATTAGTCATGGAGTGAGACTCAATATGCATTACATTAAACCAGCTGAAACCAGGAAAATCTATGCCAAGGAAGTGCCACTGCAGTACAGAATGGTATCAGTTTTCCACTGTTCTTTGCTTGCAGTTTTAAGAAATTGGTCCTAACTCCACTGCCATTGGGCATGAAAAGATTATATTTTTCTTTTCCCAGTCAAAGCTGTTGTACTGCAGATGCTGGATAGACACTTCTGACTAATCTAACTGTGCTGACTTTGGTGCAGGTGAACAGAGCAGGAGAGAAAAGATTTTTCCTTCTCTGGGAAGTGATGCCCTGACTTCAGCAGATTCCACGAATATTGATACCTGTGTCAAGGGGGAAATGCCCAAATGACTCATAAGTGAGCAGGGACAGTGGAAGCCATTGATCTGTCCTTTGGTTTAGACAGGATGGTGAATAAATGCAAATATGGTCTTCACTTGTCTTCTTTAAGGGAGCTTTCCTCCTCCTGAACTCTCACAGGGTTGTGTGGAAGAACCAGAATCAATGCCAGGCTGTGTACTCACGGTGGTTCCCAAGCTCATTTCTGCTTCAGCAAATATGAACCTGATGCACAGACTGACACAGTGTGTGTTGCTGAATGGTGATGGGAACTGAGATTAAATCACAAGAGATTATATTTCTCACTTCTGGTTTTGCTTCTATCTTTTTGAAGTGAAAAATAAAGTGGACGTGTTCATAAAAAGTTTCAGCAAATGCTTGGTATATCTTGGCTCTCATTTTTTGTGTGTGTTGATCAAATACAGACAGATGGAAGCTGGTGGTGATTTAAGACACTAATGTGGCCAAGGATTGTGCTGTAAACCCTATCATAATCCATGTTTCATATGGAAGCTGAAATTCTAGACTGAATAACAGTTTTACTGTTCAAATACAGTGCATTCACTGTCATTTATAACATAAAAGGACAACTGCAGAGTAAGAAAATAAATAAATATATGGGGTTACTTGCAGGAAAGCAGAATATTTATCTATTTGAGCTCAAAAAGGTGTCTCAGGCTGTGATTTAAGAGGGTAATGATTGCAATAAATCAAATGTAGCACGGGCCTAGATTAAAGATGAGAAAGCTAACATGGCCAAGACAAATGCATTTGAGTAAAGTTACTTATTTGTGATGTTTGCAAGACTGGGTTCAGCAGCTACCATGAAACCCATCCTTAAGTTTCCTGCTAACAGAACAGGTTTATAGACACCATGTTACCTGCTCTATATCACCATGAATATTATATTTTAACTAGAATTCTGTCGTATTAATGCCTATTCTAATAAAACACTCTGGCACATAAATTTCAGTGCCTGGAAAATGCTGAGACATGTCATGAACTGGCAAATCTTTGTACCCACAATTCTAATTCAACCATGTAATTGACCTGAGGCCATAGGACTCATAATACCAGGAGGTAAGCCAAACATATTGGATGGACATTTGTACATTTATATATTTAAATATCTGTATGTGAATAAATGGATTTGTATATTTTTCTGTATTTGTGTGTATAATAACAACAATATTCATTTCTTAAGCTATTCATTTTCCTTATTGAGGCCTTTGTCCAAAACAAAATACTTTGTTGCTAATATTTTCTGTCCTTGGTATCATTGGACAGGTTTTTTTAAAAGCAACCCATAAAAACAAGTGGTTATAATTTTATTATTTTGTATGCTTCACCCATTTTATCTGATTTAAGTATTTTAAAATTCATTTTTAATCTTCATTTATACAATGAATAGAGCAGTGGAGAAACTCATAACAGAAATTGAAAGCAGTGGGATAAAAAAGATGAATAAGGGAATGTGATAAAAAAATGCAAAATAATAAAAAGTAGAGAAGAAGTAGATCAGGAGCATCTGTTCTCCCTGTCTCATAACACAACAATATGGGGACTTTTATGAAATTAAAAGGTGGTAAATTCAAAACAGATAAAAAGAAATATATTATTGCACAGAGCAGGTAAATATTAAAACTTCTTACAAAGAATGCTATTAAGGCTGAATGCTTAGTAAGATTAAAAGGTAGCTGTATATTTATGTAGTTCGCAAGAATATCCCCATCTACAATACTGAATGATAACATAAATTCTGAAAGATTTAATAAGCTTCATGCCACAGGTTTGTTACAATCTTTATCTGTCATAGCTCTGGACTCTGTCTGGCAGGCATTATGTTTCTTGTATGTTATGTGATCACCTGCTTCTGGTGATTCCCTGGGAAAGAGCTGCAAGTGAGGCTGATTTTCCTGCAAGAAGGAAAGGTCTTTTCCTGTAATACTGATATTCAGGGAGTTTCCTTGTATTCCTTAGACAATCTTACAATAAAAATGTAAAGTTTTATACAAAACTATATAAAGAACTCTTTGGCTGAGTCTGCAGGCATGTACAGAGTCTGAGATACATCTACACCCAGTGCTCCTTCCTCACCACCGAGTAGCTGGGTGGGTAATGAACTAGAGCTTCCCAGGGCTGAGCCTTCACTTGGGCCTCTTTCCAGGCAGGTGATTGTAGTTGATATAACCTGACCCGTGATCATGAGTCTTGTGGTGCAGCTGAGATCCTGGGGGCTTGTGGGCAGCAGGAAGATAAATTTACTTCTGCATCTTTGAGGGAGGAATAGTCAAGTGTAGAGTGTAAATTGGGGTAAGACATAGAAATGTTCTGAAGTACACAGATCATAAAGCATGCATTTTCAAGGATATGACCAAATTAAAAAGTCAGCCTCTGTAGATTAAAATAAACCAAAATATTTCAAGGAACTTGTTTTATAGATTTATAAAATTATGAACATTTACAGTGGGAGGAAATGGGGGTTTGGATTTGCAAAGAAGTACAGATGGATTAGTTAGATCCTATTCATTTTAATTAACAGGTGAATTATTTCACTCTCTTAAGAGCACTAAAACTTAGATGACATTTTAAATGGACAGTCTATAGTATTCCAGCCCTGGCAGTGTTCCCCTTGCCTCTGGGCACTTGACTGACTACTGACTGCTGTGCTTGAGCCCACGTGCTTGGCTCACATGCAGCAAGCACCTTGGATGGGATTCCTATGAGTAGATGTAAGCATCTACCTTGGACATACACAGTCTGGATACTGACAAGTAGAGGGCATAAGGCATAACAGAGTCTGCTCCTGTACTCATTGGCCTTTTTGACAGACAGCTTTGGCAAGCGCTCATTGTCTCCTAATTCTCCACTAGGAACAAGCACCATTCCCAAACCAGTCATTCATAACTTTTGCTCAGAGTAATGAAACACTTTAAAGCATTTTCTTGCCTTATTACTCTGATTTTTTTAAAAATATTTTGAACAATACATAGAGAGACCTTCAGGAGCTCCGGAATCACTTCTAAATATGCCTTTCCTCCACAGCTTCATCTCTTCTTCTTTGTCCCTTCCTCTTTACTAAATGCTGAGCTACAAACTTTCACAATGTTTTCCTTTCCTTTCCTTTCCCTTCCCTTTCCTTTCCTTTCCTTTCCTTTTTTTTCCTATATTTTAAACAGATAACACATCCTAAACCAGGAATGTCCTTTGCTCCTCGT